>JASCZI010121166.1:5783-25093 GCA_036250425.1 Stylosanthes scabra | reverse complement strand
GAAGATGCTTACCACAGAAAAGATCATTAACATGAGAAGAGAATATGAATTGTGGCTTGCTTCCCAGGTTTCTGCAATAAAACTTTCCGGCCGAACAAGCTGAAGTTCCTGTAGTTAAATGCATAACAACCTCCAAACAAGTTATAAGTAAATGATTAGAAAAACCACCTCATGAGTTTGGCACAGATCAGAGGTGCATCTGCTACTGCTAGCATATCATTCATAAATAAAACAGTAAGGAAATTGTGACATTAACAGCCAAAGAAACATACATACATTGTATCAACATTTTGCAAAAGATTAAAGAAGAAAAATTAAATATATCAAGTATTTTAGTAGAAACAAGGAATTCTTTGTCAAATTTTCCATATTTGTTCCTAATAAGTAATAATACAGGCTGTGACTTTTCTTTTAAAAAAAAAATAAAGGTATGAAATAGAAGTATATCATTTAAATTTATATATAAAAATCTGCAACTATGAATTAAGAAAAGGCCTACAAATAATGAAACAACAAAAGTCATAAAAATTCAGAGTGTGCCATACCTGGTTCATCAGTTCCATCAGGACAATCGCAGAAATTGTCATTGAGACGATCTTTGGAGAAGGATTTTGATCCATCCTTGCACTTGATTATCTCAGAGCTGTAATATTTCTCATCTACACCACCAAAAAAAAAGAAAAAAAAAAAAACACCAATTGAAGTCTCATTAACAAAAGGGCGGAAAAAAGGAAATTTGCAAAGAACTCCAAAATGGGTCTTCAAAATTTGAGTTGGGTTGCGCAGCCAATTGAAAAAAGATTAAAAGTTGAAAGTGTAGGAAGCAAATTGCATGTGGGAGGAGGTACCTTGAGGATGAACACCGAGGAGAGAAGGGTGGGAAAGAGAAGATGCGGCAGAAGCGAAGAGGAGAAAACAACGGAGGAGGAAGAAATGCGATTCCATGTTGTTGGTTACGTTGTAGTGTTTGAGAATTGAGAGAGAATAAATGAACGAAGAAGAAGAAGAAGAAACCCACTCCCAACTTCAGTCTATAGTCGCAGGCGCCTAGCTTCAGTTGACTTGGATTTCCACTTCAACTTCGATTGAGTTGGGTTGGGACGTTGGGTTATGCCCAAACTTGGTTTTCTTTTTTCTTATGAGTTAACCAAGAAAAATAAGAAGGAAAATAGAAATACTTAATGTCAATACCCAAAAAAAAAAAAGAAACGCTCTTAATGTTTGGTCACGTTGCTCAAAAATTTTTTTAAGATATTTTTGTCGATGGATAATGTTATTTAAACAACTGATTTTGACTGATCAAGTTCAATAAAATAATTTATTTTTATATTAAATAGAATATTATTTCGGTATCAAATGGTATAAAAATTGTACCTAAATAAAGTTTTATTTGACATCGAAATAGTATTCTATTTAAAATCGAAATAAATGACTTATTGAACTTGGTTGACCAAAACTACTTATTCACATAGAATTATTATTTGTGAATTAAATTTTTTATGAATATTTTCATTATTTTTAAAATATTTCAAGATTATTTTTAATATAAAAAATATAGGAAACTTTCACTTAAGAGCCAACGAGGAGTTATAAATGATAATTTTTATATTCTGTGAATGATAATTTTTTTAATTTTGGATACTTTAGTTCTGTAACATTACTCTTTTAATATTTAACTTTTTCTCAATTCTTAAGGCAAAATTTGATTCATGAATACCGTATAAATTCGAATACCGTAAAATTTGTTGGTGTTTATCTGCATCCAAACCGAAAGTTGTGGTCTAATCTAACAAAAACTTTTTTTAATATGTTATTATTTTAAAAACTTAATTGTTGTTTTTTGAAATGATTAATATTTAAATTAGTGCGTCAATCGTCAAATTTATCTTTGAAAATTTTATCAATTAAATTAGTTTTAAAAAATTAAAAATTAATTAAATTTGTCTTTCTGTAACTTCATTAATAATTTTTCTTAATAATTGTCCACATAAAACGTAAATGACATATTAGTATCCTAAAAACAACATTATTTTAATTTATAAGAATTGTTTGAGAAAAAATAACGTTTGTTTTATGTGATTAAAATAAATGTAAAAATTAAAAAATAATCCTCGTTATTCACGTAAAAAAAATATATTTTTAGGATGTTGACCTATAAGCTAATATTTCATGTGGTGAATCATTAACAAAAAATTGTTAATAGAAACAAAATCATGCATATAATTAATTGAATTAAACTGAATTAATCTCTATGTATCATTGCACACCTCCATACACTCTTTGTCTTCTTCTTCTATTTTGATTTCTGTATTGAGGTATACTATTTATGTGTTATACGTAACGATTTCTATGCCATCGAATTTTATATTCATGTATTTTGTGAATTTTTCTGTATTGATATTTATATTTTTTGTTTGGTAAATGATAGTATATGCGGAGATATACAATGATATATATAACATTATCTTAATTAATTTTTAATCTTTTAATAATAACTAATTTTACAAATAACTAATCTTTCATAACTAATTTAAACATTATTTTTTAAAAAAACCATGTAGTTAGGTGTGTCGCCACAACAATTTCATATTTTTTGTTACATGAAGACTGACTAATTCAAGAGGTGCTTTTGTGTACAGCGTGTAGAGCGCCTTTTATAGTAAAAGTAAAAAATAAGTAAAGTTCTAAAGTGATCTCTGAGATTGAACTTTTATATTAAAATGACTATTGAGATTCTAATTGCACTACTTTAACTCCTGAGATTGAGCTTTGGACATCACAGTAGTTCCTGAACCAATTTTCGACAATAAGTCAGCATCAGAATGATGATCTGGCACAATTACTATCATTAGAAATTTAGAATTAATAAAACAACACCAATTTTGCAACTGGAGCCTAGTGAATCGTAAACAATGGCGTATTGATCAAAATGAGATATCAAAACAGTAAGAGTTTTTAACATATATTAATCAATACAACGTTGTTTACGATTTATTGAGAAAAATGACGTTGTTTTATTAATCCTAGTAGTAGTGATTGCGCCAGATTATCATTCTGTTGTTGATTCATTGTCAAAAATTGGTCTAAGGACTACTATATTGCCTAAAGTTCAATCTCAGATAGCAAAGTAGTGTAATTAAAATCTTAGGGATCACTTTAGTGCAGAGATTCAATCTCAAGGTCATTTTGGGACTTTACTTAAAAGCAGCTCTCTCCACCAACCTTATTCTAAACCCATGCTTGATCCTTTTACTATAATCAGATTGTATTTTAGTAATAATTTGAAAACATGTTCTTAATAAATTTTAATAAATTTTTAAAGTAGCAGCATATTGGAAGAAAAAAAAAAAAAAGAAAAAGTAGTTAGAGAGTCAGTTGTTTTAATTTGTTTCTGCCAACATTTTTAATTAGCAATTCGATTTCTTTAATCAAATAACTCAATACCATATTTTTAACTAACACATTTTAATATTGATCATTAACTACTGGCCAAAAACAATAAAATATGCTGATCATCTAGCATTGTTCTAATGTGTGTGAGTTTAGAATTTAAATATAAAATTAAATTAATTATTATGTATAGTACTTATATATGATAATAGCTTCCTATATTTTATGCATTTAACTTCAATGCACTAACAGTATAAAAAGCTTTTATTCATGCATTCAATCAAATAGCATCCACTACAAAAAATTAGCAACCAAAAAAATCATTGCTATTAGCGACCAATTTAGCAATCATTTAAACTTTTGAATATCAAAATAAAACCGGTTACTAAGTTTCATTTAGCATCCACTATTGATGCCACAAAAGTTGGTTGCTAAATCGGTCGATATATAAAATTTAGCAATCGATTCAGCTACCAATTTCTTTTGTCATTTAAAAACTTGATTGGTTACTAAATCGGTTGCTAATTTTTCAAATTTGCCACATGGACACATCTATGTGGGACTCCGATCATGTGTCATTTCATGTGCTCAAGGTGGCTCCGAAAACCTCTCTGGTGTGCCACTTTTTCCCTCCGGATAATCTTGTTTTGGTGGCTTCTTCACCTGCTGCAATTCCATGGCAATCTTGTGACTCCCAAACGTCTATACAAAAATTGAGTCATCTATCACTTCGTAGTGCTTTCCTAAAAATTATGGTTTCTTACTTAGTATGTGAAGAAAACAAGTAACATGTTTAAGTGTTAAAGGACTACTAGACGTCGTAGATTCAACAACCTATTATTGTTGAAGCTTGCAAGTTGTAATTAGCTACAACGCTCATTATTTTCTATTAAGTGTGGCATTGAGGTAATCAGAGATATCCTATCTCCTTTAACTGGTTCTCAAGGTTTTTAAGTATGATTTTTTTGTCTTTTAAGTATTTGTTTTATTGTCTAAGTTCCTAAGCTTGATTGAGTTATTATTACTTATTGATAGTAACATATATATTTAAATAAGGTTAGAAGTCTGGATATTCTGAATATCATATCTTTTTCATCTAGATAAGCTTAAATGAGGAAGTCTTTTTTTAAAAAATTCCTATAAAGTCGTTGGTTTTAGGCCAATATATCCTTTTGTTTGCCTCATTCTGTTATAAAGAATATTGCCATGTGCTATGTTTTGATGCTGGTTTGATAACGGGTTCTCTTAAAAATGGAGGTGCAATTGACTATTGGGAAGAAGTTCTGGAATTTATTAGTCTCATTTTATCATATTAGATAGTGGTTTATTTTTTTTTTTCATTATATCAATTTCTTGTATCATATTTTCTTATGAATAAGTGAGTTCTTTATATGCTAACTAGTTTTGAATTTAATTGCATAGTAAAAATGGAAAAGGAGACAAAAAAATGGCTTTCAAGAGCCAAATGAAAAAAGTAAAAATAACAAGACTAGTTGAAAGTTTAGAAGAACAAAACCACTCTATTTTCTACTACAACTCCATCTCATACATCCACTCATTTTCATCGTTATCTCCTAATCCAAACACTTTCCTAAGCATCCAAGCAGATTCAGATCAAAGAGAGCATAAATCTAACAATCAAGTTGAACAAAAAGGCATTCAAACTCATGTAACATCTGCTCATGAGTTTTCTAATGTTGAGACAAATAAAAAGAAAAAAAAGTTACAATTCAGAGGGCATGGGTATGTTAGAATTTTTTCACTTTTTGGATAACTTTACTTCTTATTTTGCATTGTGATTAATATTGGGTAATATTTGCAGATTTATAAATTCTTCTGTTGCTGCTAATGCAATCTCGAATATTATTAAAGGGAATTATTCTCAACCATTGCCTATTTGGAAAAAGATACTGAAATTACGAGGTAATTATGGTAGGCAAAATTCAAAGTAGGTATTAGAATTCTTTGTAAATTAGTAATTTATTCTAAGTTTGAACTTTTCATTTTATAAAGACTTATAAACTGCTCTTGCTTGGAATGATTATTCAGAGTAAATGTGAATTTATTCCTTCAGATTATGTTCATGCTCGAATTTTTTTTTAAAAGTGAGGTGCTTCTTTGCTAAAGAATTTGTTGGCCAAAGCCCGTATAAGCCGTGTCAGACCAAAATGGATAGGAGAAGTTGTGTGGGATGCTCTTTGTCTTTATTGGGATATTGAGGTTGGGTTTCTAAAAAAAATGCACAAGAAAATTAAATCGGGCATCTGACTATGGCAGATTTGGAGTGTCTCTTCACACTGGAGGCTCAATTACTTCTTCCCAACACAAAGTTAATATGATAAAGTCATAGATAGTTTATATTTATACACTTCATTATTTTTTTTGTATCTGATAGAGCTTTTCTGATAGATAAACTCATTAGGAAGGCTTCCAACACCGATAGAGTTATTTGAGTGCACCCACAAACACAAAGATAAAATATGGGTAGATAAAAAGTAAGAACACCGTTTCCTGTGACTATTATTTCTCTTAATACTCAACAACATAGTCTCAATAAACAATAATGTTTCCTTCTTATCTTGGTTTGATGTTGTATGTATTGATAGTTTTCAAATAGAATTGGTATTTAATGAAGGGCAAGCAATTTGGCTATTTTATTTAGTTTCTAAAACGGTATAAGCTATTAAATCAGTTTTATGAATTTCAGTGCTGTAATTCTTATGGTCGTATATGCTGTAGTTTATAATATTAATCTAATGTCCCTTAGCTGTTTTTATGCTAGTAATGCACCAACTTATGAAGCTGATAAATAGTAATGCTGGTGCTATAATTTGTGGAAGTGTGCTCTGAGTATTGTGTGTGAAGTGCAAAGAGTGAAAAGTGTAGTCCACCGTTTGTGCAGTATAGTGAAGACAATTATTGTGAGTGAGTAGCGATAGATCAAATTAACAAGAGTGAGGTTGCTTATAGGTGAGCTAGTGGAAATATTAATGTATGATATGTTGTGGAGTTAATTGTAAGTATGAATTGTGGTCGCTTTTTTTTTTTTAGTTGAATTGTTATCCCATTAAATTGGTGTCTTCGAGATTATATATGTAAACCCCGTACCGTTAGCTAAGCCGATCGAACCGGCTTTGTGCCGATGGTAATATAACGAGGTGAGGATAAGAGTGAGAAAACGAGTACGTAAAATAATTAGTGCGCGAAAAAGAACACCTTCGTTAACGGTTTGGACCGAACCGGACCAAACCGCAAAATTACCAAAATGCCATTAATGAACCATGGCCGTATAAATAGGGACTTTGTCCCCAACCTCCATTCATTCTTCAATTCTGAAGAAAGAAAGGAAGAGTGAGAGAGATAGAGGCCATAGGTTGCATGGGAATGGTGGTAGTGATCACTATTCACCCACCACTTCTAGCGGCCATAACTTTCGTTCCAGAGCTCCGATTGACGCACCGTTTGTGGCTATGCGAAGCTTGTTCCATCCTCTTCGATTCTATACCACTAGGAAGGTATGGGTTTCGAATTTCTTACTCTATTCTTAGCTCCTAAGTTTCTGCTCGAATTGAGCTTGATCACCTTGCATGTTTTCGAAATTCATGTTTTAGGTGATGATCTAGCATGCAATTGAGCATGGTATCCAAAGCCTATGTGCTTGCAACTCCGGTAAGACATTCCAACCCTAGTCAATGCTCTTCCTTGAGCTTTAGAATTGATGGAATTGGTGTTTTGTGTGTTTTGTTGTGTGTATATGTGTTGTAGGCCACAATTGATGGTGTATGTGCAAGTAGTGCATGTGGCTAGAGCTTGGTTGAGTGGATGGTGTACTTGGATACTCAATGGCACAAAGGAAATCGTGTGTGAGCATTGAGCTTGGCGTCCAGGTACGGATTTAGATTCTTTACTACAAGAGATAATCTAGTATGAGCACCTAGGCTAGTGGACCTAGGATATCTTGAACATGAGGTAAAATGAAAAGAAGCTAGGATAAAATGATGAACTCTATGTGCAAAGTGTGATGCTTAATGAATTGTGATGATGTATGATATGATGATGATTGACGATGAAGTATGATGATAATGATACATGATTGTTAAATTGAGGTCATGGGCCATATAAATTGTGAAATTGGAAGGAAAGCATATATACATGAGGCGGTGATTTAGAAATGAGAAGCCCGAGAGGCAATGGAATGAGAATCGTGGGGAGAGTCCTAATGTGGTTTTAGAAGAGGTTTTGAGAGAGGAAAACAGGTTTCGGGCGAATTTCGGTGAACCGTAACTTTGGTTTTAAACAAGGAAAATGATTTCCAAGAAAAGGTTTTCAAAGAATGTTTCAAGAATGAGAAAATGTTTTGAAAATGGTTGGAATTGGCCTAGGGAGCAAAAGAAACTTAACAAGTCTGCAGAAATGCAGTAGAGCTATAGGGAATCAATTCTACCTGCAACAGAGTCGATTCTCTGAGCCTTTTTCTAAGAAAAAGGGGATTTCGAGAGCAAAGAATCGATTCCCATGACCTGAGAATCGATTCAACATGTCACAGAGGCCAATTGATCATCATTTGAATCGGTTCTAGCCCTTCAGAGTCGATTCTGATGATGGTCTTTTCTTGAAAAAGTTTTCAAAGTGTTTTGAGTCGATTCGGAAGGTTGCAGAATCGATTCACAATTGGACAGATGCGTTTTCATTTGGGAAAGGTTGCAACGAATTGATTCGGCTGAGGCTCGATTCGATTCTACTTTTGAAAATGGTTTCAAAGGAGGCCCGTGAGTCGATTCGGGGACTTCCAGAATTGATTCACTAGTGCCTGATTTTGAATTTAACGTTCAAAAACTACCTTAGAGTCGATTCTTCCTCTTCGGAATCGATTTTGAAGGTATGTCTTTGTTTTTGAAGTATTTTATGAAAGATAAGGATCTCTCGCACGCTGTTTTATGTTAAAGGGTGATACGACTCATGTATAGAGCTTTGATCCCCTCGTTAGGAGGAAGAATGTCACCATGATGACATAACGTGAGCCGAAGTGACAGTGGGGGCCTGCGGGCTGACGACCCGGCTTACGGCAATAGCAGGCTACAGGCGTAGTGCGTGCCATGGCGAGTCACGAGGGCCAATGTCCCGGCATACCATATGAGAAAGGAGGAAACCCCCATATTATATATTGAGAAAAGAACGTAAACGTTCGGGGCGATGAGCGTGTCGTCCTCGGGGAAGTGCATATGGTAGTGGTTCGGGACTAGTACTGGACCGGTCGGGTTGGCTATGATAACCGACCGGGTGAGCTCACCTTAGCCGTAGGAACAGGCATGCATCATATGCATATGTGTGACTTTGAGTGTGCTTGTATGAATTTGTGTATGCTACTTGCTACTTGCTCTTGTGTGCTTGTATGTGTTTTACTTGTATGCTTGCATGTGTGATTGTGTGGAGTTGAATGATGAAAGGAAAGATGGTAGGGCAATGAACTAGTAAAAGAGATAAAGAGAAGATTGTAAGCTAGCATTTCCAAGTAAGGGTAAATAACAGAATAACCGGAATATATGTGAAACCTAGGGTTAGAGAACGGGGTACGGACTTTGAGTGTTGCATGTTGCGAGAGTGAGGATGGTAAAACCCAAGTGATGAGTGGGATTGCCTCGTGTGGTCCTACTAGCTTATTTATTGTAGTATGGGCGCTTTATCCATACTGGGAATCCATGGGTTGGGGATTCTCACTCCGTATATTTCAGACTTTTCAGGTACAGGTTCAAGCTTGGAAAGTGGCGAAGCATGTTGTGAATCGCTATGGTCTAGGCTCTCCGGTTGTTCGAGTTTTTTCCGCTGTATATGTCCCGGAGAACTAGAGAGTTATACTTAGAGTGTAATCTAGGGTTTTGTACTTAGAGTCGGACCCAAGCTTCGCGGGTTCCGTTATGTTGTATATTGAACCGATTGGTCATATGTATATGTAAGTATTATTTTATTACTCAAAGTGATTGATAGAAGTGTATGGCTCTATTTTATGTATGAAACCTTATTTCTGTATAAGAAATTGAGTTGCTTTTAAATGGTTTTCAAAATCCCTAGTTTACGAGTCGGAGTCGAGTGTCTGTAGTACCGCAATATCGGCCGAACGCGTCCGCGGCGCGGTTAGCCATATTGGGGTGTTACAATATAATTAAAAAAAAAAGTAAAAATCTAGTTTTAGTACCTTCTATTAATGTGTAATATTTGTGTTTTGATTTTTTCACAAGGATTACTTTTTGAAACCTTATTTCCATATAAGAAATTGAGTTGCTTTTAAATGGTTTTCAAAATCCCTAGTTTACAAGTCGGAGTCGAGTGTCTGTAGTGCCGCAATATCGGCCGAACGCGTCCGCGGCGCGGTTAGCCATATTGGGGTGTTACAATATAATTAAAAAAAAAAGTAAAAATCTAGTTTTAGTACCTTCTATTAATGTGTAATATTTGTGTTTTGATTTTTTTCACAAGGATTACTTTTTTTTGGGACAAAGGTTTGGGTTATACCCAAACCCACAACCCGACCCAACCCAAAGCACCCCTCCCCCAAACACAACTCTGTAGAACCCTAATTCTCATCCTTACACTACGCAGCCACAACAGCTCCCACAAAACTAATCCAAAAGAAGGTCCCAAGATACTCCAAAAGATATACAAATCACAGCAAAAAGAGAACAAATGGTCCAAGCCAAATCATCATTTAGATCTTCTACTAGCACTACGGGCCTCAAAGAGAGCAAGCCCAAACTGGAAGATTCACGCAGGTTGAGAGGGAAAGGGCACCACCAGCAGCAACTTTGGCCAAATTATGAGCAAGCTGATTACTCTCCCTAGGCACCTAGATAAAGTCACAACAAGGTAATTTATTCCTAAGCTCCTGGATGTCTTCCAAAATAGCATCAATTTCAGGAATTGCAGATTCTGATTTAATGTTTTGAATCAAGTTAAACCAATCAGACTCAAATAAAATCTTGTTTATTTGTAGATTATCTGCCATGATCATAGCTTCCCTCATGGCCATTGCTTCTGCAGCCAAAGCTGACGATGCTTGAGAAGAAGAAGACGTTGCAAATCGCAGGTTGCCATTATAGTCTAAAAACCGTCGTTGTGGTTCCCCTGATGGAAGAAGCAGAAAAAGAAGCATCGACGTTACATTTCGTCCACTCCCTCGGAGGTGGGTTCCAGACTGCCTTTTTCTGAATTCTTCTATTAGGGTTGGATATCTTTGATTGAACAATTGAATTTGATAGAAAATCTGTTTCTGCCATGTTTCCTAGCATTGGTGTTAATTTAGGATTAAACTGTTTTCTTTGGTGCACAATACAATTTCTATCTTTCCAAATCTGCCAGACCAAAAAAATTAACATCATAACCATTATTATTGCTAACATAGTTTAGAAAGCTAAAAAACCACTCTCTAAAGAATGTAGTTTTGTTAGGATTGGGACAATATTGAAACTGAGACCCAAACCAAACTGCCATAGTCCAAGGGCATAGCAAAATCATATGCTCCATGTAACACCCTAATACTAATTAACCATGCCGCGAATATAATTAACCAATATTAGACATTACGAACTCCTTACCATACCCATATATATATATATATATTTACGAACCGTTTAAAACCAACTAGCATAACTAGAGCCATTCATCATAGGAAACAAACTTTACTTTTATTAACAAGGTAACACTTTACAAGTGGTTCCTAGACCACTAACATCAGCCTGCGAAGCTTAGGCTTATACAGTAACATAAAACACATAATAAAGACTCTGTATACATACGTTATCTATTTCTTCATACGTGATGAGACTCGATACAACATAGCGGGGAAACTCTGAAACTCGTAAGCTTTAAACGTTACTTCGCCTGCGTTCCAAACGAGAACTTGCATCTAAAAAGCATGTGAACATATACGGGTGAGAATCCCAAACCACTAGATTCTCAGTATGGTAAAGGCACCGATACTGCATAAGATAAACTAGCAGGATTACCAAGGCAATCCTCCTCGTACACTCGGGTTTTCTCAAAATATCCTCGCATTTCGTAGCATATAACTCTCTCTACTTAACTTTCGTTTATCTTATAGGTACTATTCTGCTACTATATTTGCATCCTTCTATTACATCAATCTCCTCTTAGCTCTTGGATTGCCTAATCCTCTCATCCATAACCTATCCTCTTTCTAAGTTCTACAGATCTGCAATCACATACAGTTCACACAAAAATTCATTACAAGACAATTCACAAATACAACTAGATTCTTCCAAACAATTCAATCCCAAACAATGTCAATCAAATGCATATGATGTGTGCCTGTCCCTATGGCTAAATGAGCTCATTTGGTTGTTTATTTTAGCCAACCCGACCGATCCAGTATATATCTCGTATCACTCCTAGCACGTATTTCCCCAAGAACGTTCTTTCACGCCCTAGTGCTTGCTCAATCTTTATAATTGGGGGTTTCCATGTGATCATCATGTGCCGATCTTTCACGACATGGGTGTTCCTTTTTACACCCTTTACGACTGAGAGTCCGCTATTGCCAGAAGCAGGGAAGTTGATCCCGTAGATCCCCCCATTCACTTCCTGACTCACGTAACGTTCATCATACAACTTGAGAGAACCATGTCTGGAATTCATTCAATACATACAAAAAGGTCTCTCTCAAGGCAATACCCTACACATGAGATGTAATTATTCATAGGAGGTGTGGATTGCTCTTCTCGTTCTTTAAATTCATTTTCAAACACAAAACGTTGCTATTAGAATCGACTATGAAGAGCAAGAGTCGACTCTGTAAAGCTTCTGAACACCATTTTTGAAATCTGGGCTCATGTGAATCGACTCTGGCATTTCCCGAGTCGATTCTCATGACTCCTCAAAACTCTTTTTGAAAGGTGGAGTCGATTCAAACTACTCCGAGTCGACTCCCTGCAACGTTAGTAAACCAAATTCATTTCTGTCCAAATAAGAATCGACTTTGGAACCCTTCAGAGTCGACTTGAAACTCTTAGAAAATATTTGAAATGGAAATCTTCCCAGGAGAGTCGATTATGAAGGGTTAGAGTCGATTCCTTGAGACAAAGAGAGGATGGGTTTGGCCTCTGTCCAATTAAGATCTACGAATTGACTCTTAACACTCAAAACTCATTTTCAACTTCAACAAAAAGCTTAGTGAGTTGACTCTGTGCAGGCCAGAATCGATTCGTTGCAGAGTACTACTGCTGTAGAATTTTCAAAGCTTTTCTTATGATTTCAAACGCTCAAAACTCTTAACTCCCCTAACCAAATTCAACCATTTCAAAAGCTTTACTTAGACTTCAAAACACTCTTCAAATCCCTTTACTTTGCAAATGTTTTGGCAAATCGAAACCAAGCTTCTGGCTCACCGAAATTCACTCAAAAACAGATTTTTCCTTAAACTCCAAAACATCGTTTTCTTTGCAAATCTTTTCCAAAACATTTGAGTAGGATTCCACACCCTCCCAACTCATCTTGCACTTAAAACATACATTTTCAAAGCTCTTTTAATCAATTAAGCATCTCATGCATAGGCATTTAAACATTCATAAACCATTTGGTCATACATACACAATTTACACAGTTAGGGTACATATCAATTCAACCAATCTCATCCATCGTTATTAATCATCAAACAATCAAACATTCATAACCTCTTTAACGTCATTTTCCTATTTCTCTTCATTTTAGCTCAATCCTAGAGTTCATTCTAGGTTCAACTAGCCTAGTTTATCATGCTAGGTTACCTTTTACTTTAACGAGTCCTAAACCGTACCTAGATTCCAAGCTCAAAACTCATATACGCGATTCCACCGCTCCCTTTGAGCATCCAAGCACAACCTTCCATACCCATCTCTCCTAGTGCATCCTCAAGCTTGCTATTGCTCCATCTAACCCTTCCTTGGCTTCCACCAACATGTACCACACCTAATAACACAAGAATCCCCAAATATCATGGATTTAGGGTTCATAAAATAGCAAGAATGAAAGTTGTGGTTGCCATCACCTTCATTCATATGCATGGGTGGTAGCTCATGGCCTTTGCTCAAGCTAGAACGTTCTTGGAACAACAAGAACCTCGAAAACACAAAACAACCATAGCTCAAAACTTTCGCAGAATTGAAGGAGAGAAATAGAAAGGAAAACGTGATACCCATACCTCAAAGGTGGGATAGAAACGTAGAGGATGAAGAGAGCTTCGTGTAGTCGCAAATGGTGCGTCAATCGGAGTTCCGGTGTGGAAGTTATGGCCACTGAAAAGCGGCAGTGAATAGTACCAGAGTTGATTTAGAAGCAACTCTGAATCAATTCTGAGACAAACTCTCAGCTCAGCTCACTCTTGCAAAATGGAGAGGAAAGAGAAGCTGGTGCTCTATTTATAGCCATTAATGAATGGCATTTTTGTAATTACGTGGTTTGGTCCGTTCCGAGCCAAATCTTTAACGTAGGTGCTCGCGTTTGTATCCTAAACATTTTCGTGGTTGTTCTCATTCTCATATCTTCATTTTCACTTTGATCCACTCCCGATGGCATTAAACCGGTGCCGTTAATTAAATTAATGGTGCGGGCTCCAGTGCAGCTTGAACTGGCTGGCTGACTAGTTGCACCTGGAAAAGTCCACTGAGTTCGAATATCTCAGCGAAAGTCCCAAATTCCAAGGTCATCGTACTCGTTTAGGTTTGGGTCCCTATCATAGTTATAGCGCTTGAGTGGCACGGATTATCAAGTAATCGAGCCATTTTGGTTATCCGCAGGTTCGGGGTTTACACTCCACAATTTCGGGTTCCTGCAAACAGATAGGACATTTAGAACAATTAGTTAGTCTTTTAACAAAAAAATTATTAAAAACAGGGATAATATTGTGAGTAACTCTCCAAAAGAAATTTTTATATTTTCTGTGAGATCAAGACTCCAAATCTGCTTCCAAACATTACTAATATCCTTACTAGAAGAAGCCTTACCAATATGGTCTTGATGAATCTGATTCTTCAAAATGTAATTACCAGATCTAATAGAGTACTCACCATCCCTATTGTGATTCCAAATAAACTTGTCCTTCCTAATTTTACTAATAGGTGTTTAAATTATAGACTCCACTAAACTATCATCAAATATTCCTTTACCTTAACCAAATTCCATTATGCATTCTCATTTAAAATCTGTTTAACAGAAACCAAACCATTCTTTTTCATTCTAACAACACCCCTTTGTCCCAAAAACCATCTATCCTGCTGGATCCTAATGGATTCCCCATTACCAATAGACCATCTGCCATTAGTTCTCAAAAGATTTCTTCCTTCTAAAATACTACCCCAAACCCAAGATGAGTTACTGTCTTTTCTAGCATTCCAAAAAGTATCATTGCAAAACTACTTTGCTTTCAACACTTTAACCCAGAGTGCATCTGGATTTCTAATAACTCTCCATGCTTGCTTCATCAAAAAGGCCATATTCTGAATGTGGAAGTCTTTAAAGCCGATACCCCCATCATTCTTATTCTTGTAGATTTTCTCCCAATTCAACCAGTAAATACCTCTATCTTTTCCACTACCTGCCCACCAAAACTTAGCTACTTTGCTACTTAAACTTTTGCAAAAGCCCTTAGGGAATTTCAAAATACTCATAGCATAAGTAGGAATAGCCTGAATGACAGATTTTATGACAACTTCTCTACCACTTTGGCTTAATAGCTTCTGCTTCCATCCGCTAACTTTCTCACTAGTCTTCTCTTCTATCCACTTTAAAGCATTTCCTTTAGATGAACCCAAATGGGTAGGGAGACCTAGATATTTTCCAGGGTTATCCCAAGAAGAAATCCCTAAAATGTCCTCAATGTGCACTGGTATTAACTGAGACAACATTACCAAAATCAGGCCGGATTTCTCTAAATTAATTTTTTGACCAGTAGCATTAGTATATTCATTGAGAATCATTATAATCTGATACATAACATCTTCATCAGCTCTAGCAAAAATGATGCAATCATCAGCAAAAAGAAGATGGGTAATTTCCGGAGCTTCATTATTGATCTTAACTCCAAAAATTAAGCCTTCTCTTTTAGCTTCTTCCATCAAAATGGTGAACATTTCCACCATCATGATGAATAGATAAGGGGATAACGGGTCCCCTTGTCTTAATCCTCTTGATGGATAGATCAGGTTAGATTAAACACCATTAATTTTTAATCTATAAGTCACTTCAGTCACACACTCCATAATCAATTTCACCACTTGCTTGTCTAGACCAAACGCAATTAGGATAGCTTCCAAAAATTTTCACTCAACTTTATCATACGCTTTGTTCATATCAATCTTAATGGCTAAATTCTTGGAAGCTTCCTTTCCTCTTTTCAAAGTGTTGTGGAACATCTCTTGAACTATAATGATGTTGTCTTGATCAAACTTTTTTCCACAAAAGCACTTTGGATGGGAGAAATAATTTTTTCCATGTACTTCTTTAATCAATGGACAAGCACTTTTGAAATGATTTTATATAAGTAATTGCAACAGCTTATGGGCCTTAAGTGGTTTATTGATTCTAGATTAGTGACTTTAGGGATCAAAATTAAAGTTGTTTCACAAACCTTCTGTGGTAGAAAACCCTCCTTGAAAAACTGTTTAACAACTTCACAAACCTCCGAGCCAATTATGTCCCAATTCTTTTGGTAGAAAAGGCCATTTAGTCCATCAGGGCCCGGAGCTTTAAGCTTTCCCATACTAAAAGCTGCCTGCTTGATTTCCTTACTGGTCACATCCTTCAAAATGCTCTCATTCATTTTAGCTATGAACCTTTTTTGAACTTTTTAAATACAATTCTCAAAAGAAAGGTTAGGAGAGGCAGTAAATAAATCTTTAAAATGCATTTCAACCATTTTCAAAACTTCTACTTCACCATTAACCCAATTGTTTTTGTTATCCTTTATTTTAATAATTCTATTTCTATCTCTTCTATGTATGGTGGCAGCATGAAAAAAAGCGATGTTATTGTCACCAAATTTTAGCCAGTTAACTCTAGACCTTTGGCCCCAAAACATTTCTTCTTGCTTCCACAAACTTTTTATATCTGACTGAATTTCAAAAACTTTTCTTTGATTTTCATCATTAAGGTCACTATTTAGAAGCTCATCAAGTTCTTTTTCTCTTTTTTTCAATTTCCAAATCAGCTTTCTTGAAAGTGTTTTTGCTCCATTTAATCAAAGCACCCCTACAATTGTTTAGGTTCTGATTTATATCACCCCATTTAAACTTAGCAGGGTTCCCAGAAACCTTCCAGCTGTCTTTAATGATTTTTTCACAGTCCTTATGTTCTTCCCAAAAGGCTTCAAGATTAAAGACTTTTGATCTGTTACCCTTAGGTTCTAATTCTAAAATCGAAGGGCAATGATCCGAGCTCATAGCTGGAAGGTTTAAGACCTCGTCTTTCTGCTTTCCTGTTTCTGACAGAAACATATGACTGTCTATGTTTTCGTGTTTGTTTGATGACTATGGAGTGATTAGGGGATGTGGTTACCCTAATTATGTTTGTTATGTGATTTGGATTTGATATCTGTCTGTTTTGGTTATTTTTTGTTTTTAGCGAAGGTACGCTTTTTAGCGGCGGTTTAACCGTTTTGACTGTATTTAGAATAAATGGAATATCTTGAAAAAGATATCTTCGTAGGAAACTTATAATTTCCTAATTAGGTTCGAAATATTAGCTTTAGGGTGGCAAAATTCTTGATGAGAATTTCGAACGGTTTTAGCGACATTCGTTTCCGTCGCGGGTTTTTCGGTCGTAATTTCGGTAAAACGATGATTACGGCGGAATTGTAGAATTATGATGTTTCGGTAGAAAACGTTAGTAACCTTTAACCGTCTCGCTAAACTTGGAGCGAAAATGTCTAAGATGCTCATAAGAACTTAGATGTCTTTTTACTTTTCTCTTTCTTACTTTTTCACATTTTTCTTACACACTTTCCACTAAGCTCTTTCCTTATTGGTTGCATGGCCTCAAACACTCCAAAAGCTATTTCTCTCTCTTTTTGCACAAATTCTTTATTCATATAATGATCTATTTCCATCTCATATTTATTTTATTTTACCATTTTCTTTACTATTACACCACCAAAATTTACCACTTCCTTCATATAAAACTAAACAAAAAATTTGCCTACTTGTTCCCCACTCCATCCGAAACTCTCTCCCTCTCTTCATCAAATTATTTAATTTGTTTATTCACTTATTTTACTACACCAAAACCATTCACACATCACTTTAACCATTATTACTACACTTGACCAAAAACTACAAAAAACTATCAACAAAGATCCTCTAACCTCTCTCTTCATTTTCGAAACTCCCTCTCTCTTATTCATTCCATCATTTCAGATTTTACTTCATCAAAAAGACCAAAAATACCTCTCTCTTGCTTGCCAAGATCAAACACCACTTTTCTTATGAGTTTTCTTATGAACACCAAGAACACCATGAAGAACACTCATGCCTAAACACCACTACTACTAACACCGAAATCATCATCATCATCTTCTTAATCTCTTCATCATCACTATCATCTTAGAATCATCAACACCAAGCTCTTACACCTACTTCTCTCCATATCTGAAACCACCATCATCATATTCTTCAAGGAGTTTTCATCAACATCAAGCTCATTCCTTCTTCTCTCTTGACCGTAGCATCACCATCCTTCTTGCCTTCTTTCTCTTCGATTTTTGGTGAAGGTAAGTGCAAGACCTATCTTGCTCATGATCTTTGAGAGCCTTCATTCACCTTGTTCTATCTTATAATATTTGTTTAGGAAACCCTAGCTCAACCAAGGCATCAAGGAGCATTTTCATTCATTTTTGGTGATTTGAAGTGATCTTCAAAAGGTAAGGGGGTTAGGGTCCTTAGTGAGTCTTATTGGTCATTTATTTGAAGAATGAACATTCACATGCTAAAAGGCTTGGTAAAGATTAAAACTTGAAGTTGTATGTTGGTTACCAATGCTTGAAAAATGTTATGCTATGGTTGCATGTGTGGAATATTATATGATGATGATTGATATATTTGATGATTGAAATATTGAGTGAAATTTGTATGAATATGGCATTTTATGCCTTATGGCTGAAATGGCCTTATGATGAAATAATAAAGTCTTCATGATCAACTTTCATTTATTGAGATATGCTTGGCCGAGGGTTTAAGGAAATTTGGGCAAAGAATAATTAAAATGTGATTTACAAGAAGTTAATAAATCATGGTTTTCTTTTATTAAATAAAGTATTTAAATAATAAATAAGTATTTTCAATAAAAGGGTAAAAAGGTAAATAAATATATTTTATAAAAGTTCCAGAACTGAAATGTTTAAATAAATATATCTGAAGTGGTTTTATCCTTGTAGTTGATAAGAAATAAGTTTTTAAGTGGTTAAAAGTGTTTTTTCTTAACTTTTGGGTAAAAAGGGAAAAAAAGGTCTTTTAATAAATTATATTTTCGAAACTGCTTTTGTAGTGGTATTATGGGTATATTATGAACCCAAATCTATTTTTATACTTTAAGATAATGATGGTTAAAATTATTTTGTTAAACTATTTAATAACTAGTATTTTCAAAAATATATAATTACTAGAAGGGGCAGAATTGTCATGTTTGTTAGTCACAATGCACAACACTCAAGAGGGGGGTGAATTGAGTGTTCAAATAACAATAGAAAATTTTTGCGGAAGTATAAATTGCTATGGAAATAAATTGCTCAAATGGTTGTACTAGTATTTTTCCAAGGACTTAAGCCACTTCTTAAGTACTTACAAGGAGCTTGTACTTTCCAAAACACTTGTATAAATGTAAATAACGAAATTATAAAAGATAAGAGATAGAGATACGATACACCAATCTTTAGAGTGGTTCGA
>JASCZI010121165.1:41707-52847 GCA_036250425.1 Stylosanthes scabra | reverse complement strand
ATGGCTCGTTATACTGGCAATAGAAGTGCTTGTAGTCTGAAGAAAATATATAAGGTGCACGCATGACCAAGAGATGCAGGTGACTTAAAACTGCATATGATTGTTCTGGACTTCCCGCACTCACTTGAGTTAAGAGAGGGGCTTTGATACGCTCATAAACCTAAAAAATAAGAATTTGCATAAAAATTAAAAAACTTCAAAGAAGCTACCATAGATGACGAAATGTTAAAATAGCTTCAAGATTAAGTCAAAAGACTCAAAGGAAAGATAACCAAAAGAATGAGAAATAATTTGCTTACTCAGTTACTCTTGAGCTAACACAGCCAAACATCTAAGTTATAAAGGTCAGCCCAATTAACTAATGACTTTAACCTTCAAGCATATTCACTCAACAGCAAAGATTCATTACTAGCTGAGCCAAGCTAGGTCAAACCAAAGTAACTTACACAATACTAAGTTCACTTGCATTTTAAGATCAAAAGACTCAAAACCAATCATATATCCATGTATAAATACCATATGATTCATCTTACACATAGAGAAACCAAAAAGATATATACATGTTCCATGTGAATGATTCAGTGAGCTAGTAGTTAAAGTCATCAACAGAAACAGAACAAGCAGGCCCCTGACAAGAGACTTTAACATAATGCTAACTCATCATATGCATTGTAAAGCAAAAAAGGGATTTAAGTGGGCAGTCCTTTTGAATGAGGGGGGAAAAAATCAATATGTACCTGCTGATGAACATCAGCCATTGACAAAGTCAAGTGAAGAAAAACTTTACTGGTTGCTAACACAACAGCACCATTTGCATGCTGGAGTCTATCTTCAAGGAGATTCATGATATCGAATATCTCAGAGTTATCTGATGGAATGTACTTGCCTACCAATTCAAGCACAAGACATTGTGCCCATTCACTAAATTCCTTAATGCTGCGTGTGGAGAAAAATAGGAACCCATTAGCTGTTGTTCTAAAATGATTATCTTGAAAAATATTGCAGAAGCCTCCATTTCACAGGGTTTTGCTGATAAAAAAAAGTAGCTCCCAAAATAAACGGCAAATGAAAGAAACCTTTTATAAAAATAGATATACATTGCATCTTTTACGAGAATTAAAAATATAGAGTTAAAAAGCTGATTTGTGAAAGGTAATTTAGGATTAATTACCGATTCAGGAGGTAATAAATAATTGGCTTGCTAACCAGAGCTTCTCTCTCCTTGGCTGCTTCCTCTGATGAGGTTGACTCTAAGGTCCAAATCTCTTGTAGAGCAGACAAACAATTCGCGACTACCTAATAAAAATGACCACATATCTGTAAAGCACCATTCATTTGGTGACTAATTCCATTTCAATTCTTGGAAACACTAAGAGAACACTGCTATTGTTCTGAGTAAAAGCGTATAACAAATGAAAAGCAATAAAAAGAAGATTAAAAGATACAAATATATAAAGAATATTATAGTTAGACAAAGTATACTAGATATTCAGCTTAATGTGTAAATAAGTTAATATGTTTCAGTTTGACAAGTGAAGACACAGTCTGTATAGACAAGCAACTGATAATTTAAAATAGAAGGGAGGGGAGTGTATTTTACTCATAATATTATTAAGAGAAGAATGAGGGCTCATCCCACACTAAATTTAAAAATTATTTTAGTAGTATATAATATAATTATATAATTATATACATATTTTCCCATCATCTTATTACATTTCACCCCACACTAAGGAAAAATGGAATAAATATTATATTATATTGTATTTATTTATTATTTTTACCCCCCATTACAACTGTAAATCTAACATTTCAACCTCGAATGGAACTGGTTCTCAGTATTTATTGTTAAGACAGGTATCATAGTAAAACTGTAAATCTGTAATCAATACCATATTAGAATTTTCTGATCAGAAACAAAATTAATGATATTTCTACTTGCAAATGTCCAAAGACACAGTCAGTGACACTTCTACGCAACCATTGAGTTTAGAGAGTGAATGCATTTTTCACCAATGAAGAAACCAAAACCTAATCAAGCATACTATTTCTTAAGGTCCATTAGTTTGCAACCAATTAATCACTGGACTAGGAAGATGAAAATTATTCTTGTAGTTGGTTCGAACTCTTAACTTTCTACAAAGTTGAACAGCATTGTTATCATTAATCATATCTTGAGGAAGAAATTACCAGAGAAAATGGAATTCTAACCTGAGTATCCGGATCATTAAGCATCAAATGCTTCAATGTTGCTGGAAAATCTGCATCTAAACAGGTGGAAGCTGAAATATGATACAATTTCACAACCCCAATAACCGCCACAGTCCTTACATAACTATTATTATCCTTCAACCCAGACCCTAATGGTCCAACCAAATATTCCACAAGGTTTGTCACCCGAAGCGAACACAAACTCCTCAATGCTAGTCCCCGAATCATCGGGTCATCATCCTTACAATCTCTTTGCAGAAAATTAATTGTCAAAAGAGCTAGATCAGGATTGACCTTTGCATAGTTCCCGACATACAAATAGCACATCTTTTTAAGAACAATGTCTGAAGTAGCTGAGCACATCACCATCTCACCAAACAGAGAGGAGACATCAATACCTATGGTCATGTTGGATATCACCTTCTTGAAGATATCCCTCTTTGCATCATCAGCACCCGGAGCTCGGCTCCCAGCAAGTTGCCGTAGCTGTGATTTTAGATCAGTAACCTCACTCTTCCTGCTTAAATTAAACACTAAGTCAGGACAAGGCAAATGAAGAATAAAATATGTATATATATAAAGGAAGAATAGACTAATGCACCAACTGAATGAAGTTAACATAGCTCCGTTTCCGAATTTCTTCTAACAAAAACGAAGCTTCTAAAACGGAAAATGATAACACAATGTTGAAGAATCTGCAAGACACTATTACTGCGTTCTCTGACTCCTTACATAGGATTTCAACTTAAAAATGCACAGCAATAAATTATATCCTTCAATTCATAAATTGTGCGGCAAATAGGACAAAAATCAACGACATTGGATCTACGAACTTGGTGATAACTGACGCAGCGTTCAAATAATAATCAACGGCAAATAGGACAAAAAGCATACGAAATTTCGCGTGTGAGTGCATAAAGAAAGTGCGGCAATTGCGATGTACTTGCATCAATGGAAGAGTCCAAATTGAAATTGCAAGGGGAAACAAAAAGAAAAAGTAAATTGAAAAAATGATAAAGGTAGAGAAGTGAGTACTGACCCGGAGGGTTGGGAGGGAGAGGGAGATCGCTGAGGGTGAGACGGCGGCGGAGGCATGGTCACTGAGGAGGAAGGTGAGGGCTTCAGTTACGACGGCGACGGTGAGTGTTGATGAGATCGGAAGCTTGTTTTGTTTGTTAGGAGAAAGAAAGATCTGAAGAGTGAATTGGATTTGGAGCTGGAGTGATGATTGGTATTTTTTAAAAAAAAATCTGTCCAAAAATGGACTACCGTAACTTCCAAAATAAAATAAAATAAAATTGCTCCCCCGATTAAAAAAAATCCCGAAAAAAAAAATAACAAAACACTAGCACAATTCGGTTTCGACGTATGAGGAGCTGATGTGGCAAATTCTGATTGCCCCAAACTCCTTAATATGTCAGTGACTCAGTATTGATTAAGGTTGACTTAATGTGAAGGTGTGTGCTAAGATGATCTTACATGTTTAACTAGTTAGAGTGTGATCTTAGGATTTTAAAATAATAAATTCATATAAAATTAATTATAGCTGAGTTTCTACCTATCCCTATTATCTACTTTGATCACTTAATAAAGAAATTATATAGATTCATTCAATTCTGTTCCAACAAAAAATAATAACTTTATAAAATTAACATAAATTATCATCTACATTTGTATTTTTATATCTATCTCTATACTATATTCCTTATTATATGTAATTTATAATTTTATTTGAGTTATTCTTGTGATTTAAACATACGACCTTTTAATTACATTATAAATTAGTAACCATCTCTACTAATTCAATCTTTATTATTTTTATACACATTTAATTTATATATAAAAAGTGAATTAATAGGAGCTTAACATTTCTATCTATACATTAGTTAACAACTAAAGTATGTATCTTATATTAATATTTTCATTGTCTCTGTACCAAAAACACTTTAAGAAATTAGTTTGAAGTACTCAAATGATTTTGTACTAATTAATGATTAATACAGCTCTCCATCCATTAGTCTTATTTTGATTTCAAGTGTGAAAAAACATATATTCACCTATAGGTTAATTTGATAAATACCTTGTACCTTACCCTTTAATTAAACTCTTAAGATTCAAATTCTAAAATAATGGAAGTTATTTTTCTTTTTTAAAAAAATATACATGACAAATAGTACTTTAGAAATAAAAAATAGTGCACTAAATCATTTTTCAATTGGAAATAAATTAAAGAGTAAATCAACCAAACAAGTAGTGTTTATACATATATGGCAATGCTTTCGGTGACCAAATCATAAGTGAAGCCACAAGCCACTAGAGCCTGTACCTCTATAATTGCCCTATTGAGATGTGTTATGCCCATAAATAATCCTCGAATGAATAACATGAGACGAAATTCAATCCTTTAAAAATTGTAACTCCAATTACATTGCCACTACAAAAATCATAAGCATGAGTTTATTTTATTGTATCAATCCTCTCATCAGCTTTATACAAAAGCCAACCAAGAGAAATAAAGTTATATAACCCTTAAACTTACCAAAATCTCAGCCTTAAGGGTTTAACAAAAATATGTGGTACATTAAACAATTACATTTCTATATTTTAAAAAAAATATATCAGATTGGCCTAAACATTATACAGAAACAAAATTCACTAGTCCAATGACTAATATACAATTGGCGATCCCTAAAAGAATCTTGCAAAGCTTGTATAGGAACTGCAAACTCTTGGTGGGGAAAATCTTTGAACATTGCTAGTACTTGCAGAAATAGATGTAACAAATCAAAAGAACTCTGCTCCTTGCCATGTATATTAAGGTCAAAACTTTAGAAAGCTTCAAGTGCTTCAACTTCATCAACTCTTTTAGGTTTACCTTTCGGTCTACCACATTTTCTAACATCTTTGCCTGATAAGAGTTCAAGTGCTTTTTCAAAGGTGACTTCACTTAGCTTCATATTCTGAATATCAATTAGAAAAAAAGGGGGGAAAATGAGAATAGAAAAAATAAACACTCAAATTAAAGAACATCATAGGTAATATGAAAGAATTAATCTACGTGTACCACTATATACCTCCATACACCCCTTATTTTCTTCTTCTATTTTGATTTCTGTGTTGAGGTACACTATTTATGTGCTATACGTAACTGTTTCTATGTTATCGTATGTTGTATTCATGTGTTTTGTGAATTTTTCTGTGCTGATGTTTACATTTTCCGTGTTGTAAATGGGATGTATGGAGGTGTGCAGTTAACTTCAATTCCGAGTTAAAAGACTAAAAGTAAATGAACAGAGCAACATATCTTACATGATACTTCAAGAATATGAAATAGTTTCTAGTTTGTCAAGTCCTAAAGGGTACTAATTGATTTAAGTTTTGAATTCTCTTTCAATACTTGCAAAGATGGAAATGAAACAAAATCTACCATTAAAAGAAAAAAGCAAGAAGAGGCTGAAAAGTATAGTCACTGAACCTTAGGAACAGAAGCGATTGTGTGTCGATGTCTAACAGCAAACCCAACCCTTGCGAGCTTTAGTATTACAGGTTGTCCATCCTTGGGATGATTACCCTAACCAGAAGTGAACATTAATTACTTGAGAGATTTAAGTACATCCATATACAAGGAGACAGACAAGATTTGCAAATTTAATGTGCCGTGTGAAAAAACGAAAAACCCTAAATTCGACATGTATAGCTCAAATTGAACCAAGTAGCTTACCAATGTCAACGGGTACTGTAGTAGATCAAGTGCAACTTCAAGGGTGATGGATTGCACATCTTTGATCTGAAACAACCAAAATTCTGTGAATATCTTCCCTTTACATTTTTGGATGCAAAGAAAATTCAATTACAAGCATTATAAAAAAACAAAGCCAGATTTATTTCTGCACTCATCATCATTATAATTCTATGCTTCTATTGTACTTAGACTGCCATATCAATTCGAACCCTAAAACCTTAGCACCATTCCTCCAAAAATGCCCCACCATAAAAAGAAAGAATATTTCAAAACACTTCAACTAACATTATTTTCTTAAACCAGCTGCATATAGTCACCACAATTCTCAGAAGTTTCATCCTAGAACAAGTCAAGTAACCATATAAACTTATCACATCGTCATTAGAACACTACATATTACATACTCTCTGAGCATCCAACTACGATTGCAAGAAATTAAGGAACTAGAGAAATCCTTTTGCCACATATAAGCAACTTAAATACTTCATACAACAGTCAGAAAAATAAGTATATGATTTAAAAAATGCTCAAAGAGTTTAAATGTACACGGACATACATGAGAGACGGAAGCTCTTTTAGGTATGTACCCCTTCCTGTCTTCCCCAAGCTGAACATAAAATCCATAAGGACCACTTTTCAAGAGAACCTAAGGGGAAAGTAGATCCAATAATACACAACAGTTAGCAATTCAGAAGAAAATAAATTGAATCGTCCCATAGAACATTAACTAAGGATCAGATCTTAAGCAAACCTTTTCATTTGAAACACTATTAACACCCAGGACTTTTGGCTCTTCTATACGAGTGCTTAAGTGAGGTGCATCTTCCTCCTCCTCCTCTGCCCCATATAGTGTTTTAGCAATATACCTGTTTTCAGCAATTGAAATAACCACTCATGATTTCTTCAAATTTCGAGGAACAGAATATCACAAAAGGCAAATCCAATTTTGCATGGATATAACAATACTAGCATTCTCACAATCTGGTTTAGAAACCGTGAGCTCAGTGAGAAACTAGGGGTTTACTTGGTTTGTGAAAACCTTTTTTATTCATTTTCAATGTTTTCTGTTTTCAGAATTGTGAGAGACAAATTTGAAAATACATAATGAAAACAAAAAACAGGATTTTATTGTTCTCTTTGCGAAATCCTAAAAAAAAATACTGAAAATGAAAATGAAAACAGAAAGTGTTTTCTCAAGCCAAATAAGCCATAGACTGCTGTATATAAAACTAAAATCATATCCACAAATCATACAGATTTGGGGGTATATTCAAATGCATGCTTTGGAATTTGAATAACCCAAAAGGCAGTCAAAATAGAAGCTCAACTGAACACAGGTATAAGTTCAATGTCTGCTCCAATATTAAAGATAACTAAATAAATAGTACTTGTAGTAGTAATAATAAAAAATCTTTTAACATTCCCAATTTGAAGGGTAGGGTTATTTCCATACCGAAGGGTGTCAGGCAGTCATTAAGTACAAAACCTTCAGCCATTTATTTATTAGGGTGGATTTATGTATGATTATGAGAACTGTATCCTCATTCCTCAAGTAACTTTTAGGCACAACAAATGCCAAATATTTTGGCATAGTTATTTATTTTAAATATAACGAGAATCACAATGGAATGAAACCATATAATTTGCTTGCATTGAGAAGAACATATTATTATTAGTCATCATTCATTCAAATCTATAAAGTGGTATAAAATATGTTTAATACTAAATATGTAGTAAAATCAGTGAAATATTGGAAAATTAAATTTTATTAAATAAATTTTCAATAGAAATACCCACTTGCATCTTGGATGTTGATCACAACCTATAAAGTAGCCAGAACCAAATCTGCTTACTTTGAAAATTAATGTGCCTTCCAAACAACTGAAACAAGTTCAGATAAAAAGATATCAAAACAATATCTGACAAGTGAATCTGGCAGCATAAGATGAATATAATGAACAAGGGATTTTATTTATTTATTTATTTATTTATTTTCTCAAACATACCTTGGACAAGTACGGCTTTGATCTGGGAGTGAGGAAAATAAAGAGTCCCCAAATTTCTTTTCCAACATCTTCTCGACCTACAAGTATAAAAAAAGCACTTCAATAGTTGATAAACTTAAATAACACAGCATATTAAGCATCTTATTTCTAGGCTATAACAGTCACAAACTATACATGCAATAATAGTAAAATACAAATTATACAGTGCGCTGAAAACTTTGTCAGTGGAGTATATGAGGAAAATCAGAGTTTCAGACCTCTATATGTCAAGTTTTAGGCAGATATTATAATTTATAACGAAGTCATACCTGGTGAATATGAACATTAGAAGTACGTTCACAGTACGATTTAAACCGTGTCCAATAATCTCTAAGGAGGCCTTTCCATTCGGTTAATCCGGCAGAAACATTATCAAGCTGAATTCAGAATGGGAGATTGAATAAACAACATGAAATAGGAGGTTAACACATGGAAAATAGACAGAGCATAGAAGTCCATAATTTTTAGAGAATAAAATAAACATGAAAAGATATGATACCTCGGTTTCCATATCAGCAGTGAAACTGTACTCTGTGACTTCTGAAAAGTGATGGGATAAAAATGCTGAAACCTAACATCACAAAAAAAAGGCATAAATATACACTATGAATCACAGCTCGTGTCATGCTTTACAGACCAAAGAGATAATTAAAAATGAAACATAAGTTCATAGAAAATTTGAAAATGAAAAGGTTATTTTATCCTGTTGTTTGTCACAAGAGCAGAAGATATTTGTAGGCATTGAAAACAAATGGCTCATTCATAAAATATTTTCAATTAGAATAAAGATGAGAATAATGATATCCTTTGAAGTCATTCAGACATGCATAGGATGCAGAATTCAGCCTTTTGATATATTTTTTTGTCCACTCAATGTTCTGTTTTGAGATATACTTTGTTTTGAAATCTACATTTAGCTTTTAGCATCCACCAAAATTTATGATATCTTCTATGGTTGAGCAAGATATTGTTGATAATCAATCAAATAACATGTGGTTGATAGAAATGCAAAAGTTTTGAATGAACAGTGGATACTAACAGGTATAAGTAGACCTCATGATAACACAAATGATGGGAACCAGAAATCCAACGATTGAACTTGGGAATAGTTCACTGGAATTAAAGTTCAGCCTAATACTACTATAAAATCTTCATTGTCGTCATAGTATTTGAATAATATAACAGTGTAGCTACTAACTAGCGATTTCCTGTGAACAATAATAAATTCAAAGCTTGAAGTCCAAAACTTACCATGCGGCCACGGAATTCAGGATACAGCACACGACTTTTTACAGTCACGTAGTTTCTATCCTGAGACAAGAGACACTTGAGGACTCAGAACCCACTCAAACTGATATTAAAATTGAATAAAAACATCCAAGAAGTGGAAATAAAAGAGGTAGCAGCAATGAGAGAGTTCCACAAGCATCCAAACCAATAAATCTAGTTTGAAGTGGAAGACCACTTAAAAAAGAACTATTTATGAAACGTGGAAGTAAAAATTGACCCGAATAAATACCTTGAACAACCCAAAAATTGATTGACTAATGACTAAATCACAAGTTGGTAATTTAAATTGTTAGTATAATTGTCATAAAAGATAAATATGCTATGTTTATTTGCTTATTGTAATTCATTCTTCTGGATGTCAAATACCTGTAAAACTTTTAATGTTGTTGCATATGTCGAAGGTCTGCCAATTCCAAGCTCCTCAAGCTTCCTAACCTATATATGAAATACCATAAGGGGAAATTATTTAACAGAAGAAATTAATATCATGTTGCAAAGGAATAAATTGCTATTTTTCAACTTGGTCTCAGACACCAAGCTTATGTGTTTAAAAATAAATAAAATAAAAGAACACCATGCTTCTAAACCCTAACAGCAGAACTATTCAAACTCTCTGTACAGACAAACATGTCCCTTTAATTTTAATTAAGGAACTATGATGACTCACCAATGATGCTTCAGTGTAACGTGGTGGTGGTTGTGTATGATGCTGATTGAGCTCTGTTTGAACAAGATGTAGTGGGTCCCCTGGCTGCAAAATGAATGTCAATGAACAGCAATTTTCTGGAAAAGATATAATAAGAAAACAGCAGAGCATTTTATATAAATATATCAATTTTAAAATTATACACAATAAGGTAGCCAAATCATAAAACAAATTAAATTTTTATGAAGCTCAAGTAAAAATATATAAAGGAACTCCAGATTTGAAGGATTAAAGTCATAGAGTGATTTGTTTAGAAGAAAATCAAATAGTTTAATTACAAATTTGATGTTTTACAGGGCATTTGAGGTTAAGAAATATCAAAGACTAACAAGTACTTATAATGAGTACAGGTACTAAGTATTTATCCGGCAATATAAGTATGGCAGCTATTTTAGAGTAGCCATGCACCACAAACAATATAAATTTCAAGAAATATTATTACCTTCAAGGTATTTAGAACCTCAAACACTTTATCACGATTGGCTACATCACTCTCTTTATCCGGAACAGCTTCGTTATCAATGTCCTACAAGGGTGAAAAGGCTATGCATAAATTGATAAACTCACAAGTCTACCGTCCTAGTCATATAAAGGTATAGTAAGGGTTTCAAGTATTCTAGGAATAGTGGTGTGCCACTGATGTTCCAGTAGTTTTAGACATTGATATCGATATCAATGGCTAAAACTACTGGAACACCGCTATTCTTGGAATACCTGAAAATTTTCCAGAAGTACATAGAAATGAAATCATCCCTGGGCCTGCATAGCAAATGGATGCTTCACACCACTTGCAATGAAACAGAAAATGTCAAATGCCATCACAAGCTTCATTAAATGTTGTGATACCGCATGTTATTTCCTTGTATATTTTGTAATTTGTACAGATTTATTTTCACTATCTACACGTATTGCTGCTAATATGATTGGATGTAATTCAAGCAACTTAGTATTAGGAAATTATTAGGTAAGGTCTGTCAAATTCCATTATTCTTATATTCTCTTCTTAGTTCTTACGAGTAATATTTAGAATGGTAGATGTAATTTCCATTTGATTCAAAAAAAAAAAAAAAAGAATAAACTTTTATCATTCGGTGCACATCAGATACAACATAATCTTTTCTGTACTGCAACCTTAGATCAGTTCCC
>JASCZI010121164.1:15669-29709 GCA_036250425.1 Stylosanthes scabra | reverse complement strand
CAAGAGATGAGCCAGATTGTGTGGTCATCTATGTCAATTGATATGTTTGAAAGAGACTGGGAAGCATTCATTACAAAGTATGGACTAACTGAGAACAAGTGGCTGTTAGGTAATTTTTTAGCTGATTTCCGTTTCTGTTTCTACTATGAATTCTGTTTCTGTTTTTGCATCTGATCCCCCTTTTTGTGCATTCTCATTAGATCTTTACGAAGATCGCTTTCTATGGGTTCCTGTGTACCTGGATATAAACTTTTGGGCTGGAATGAGGAGTACTCAAAGGAGTGAGAGCATGCATGCATTTTTTAACAAGTTCATTACTCGGAGGAGCCCCTTGATCCAACTTGCCAAGCAATACGATAATTGCTTGGGAGATAAAGAACAAAAAGAGAGGGAAGCTGATGCTAGAGATTCTCACACCATTATTCCCTGTTCAACCAATTCAGGAATTGAAGTCCAATTTCAGGAAGCGTACACACATGCAAAATTCAGGGAAGTGTAGGCACAATTTAGAGGGAAGATCAAATGGCAGGCAACATTAAGGGTGCGTGATTTAGAGTACGTTGTTTATGATGTTTGGAAGATGTTTCAAACAATAAGAGAATCTCGTTTGAAGTTGTATATAATTCAACAAAAGGAAAAAATTTATTGCAAATGCTTGCTATTTCAATCAAGAGGTATAGTTTGCCGTCACTCATTGATGGTGCTGGGTTATGAGAGAGCGGATAGGATTTCACCAATTTATATTCTTGGACGATGAAGCAAAAATGGGATTGTAAATAGGAGGCATACAAGTATCAAGAGTAGATATGATGCTCCGGTATTGGAGGAAAGGACAAAGAGATATAATGGTATGATTTTCAGATCATACACATCTGCAGAAGAGGCATCAGGATTTGAAGTGTTGACTGCTAAGTATCATCTTGCATTAGATAAATTGGATGCTGAGATGAAGGAATTTAAAGCCAAACTGAAGGATAACCCTACAATAATACATGAAGATGGTTCTTTGAATGAGATTAATGATTTGCAAAGCCCCCTGCATGTTAGATCTAGAGGACGTCCAAAGAAAAGTTTGGGTTCAAACACAGAGAAAAAAATAGCAAGTGCATCAAAAAGAAAGAAAAGAAAAGCTGTCTCTGAGTTTTGAACAGTTTTCTTCAGTTTAGTGTGTATTTTCGTTTCTGTTTTCTTGTATCATTCTGTTTCTGTTTTTAAATAATGAATGCTTCTTTTGTTTTGTCTTCAGTTTAATGTATAAATTATGTTTCTATTTCTTTGTGTCATTCTGTTTCTCTTTTTGAATAATAAATGCTTCCTTTGTTGTCTTCAGTTTAATGTAAAATTCCGTTTCACTTTCTTTGTGTCATTCCGTTTCTGTTTTTTAATATTAAATTATTCCTTATTTTGTTAAACCTGTTTCTGATTTTGAATACAATAAAGCATTTTAATTAACCATGGAGATTCAAAAACAATGTCATCAAACATCTGGAACGCTAAAGTATTAAACATCCAATCTCAAAAACATAAACAAGTTGTTAAAGCAACTATCTAAACCATTATAGATTGTTCACTAATGCCTCCTTTCTAATTCAGCAGTTGAAGGTTGACGAAAGGGGCTTTTCAGGGCAGCAGAAGGCCTAGTCTGGCGTTGCGATTTTGCTCTTTCTCTTGCTTCTGTTATTGATTCTATAGTCATGCTCTTTCTCTTACATCGGAGTATATTGTGTTGTCATGTATGTCATAGCGGTCGTATATCTGCTTCAGCAACTGTTGATCCAAGTTGTTGGCTGGGAGATGGGATAATGCACCAAAGCCCATCTCATTAACAAGCCTTAGTTTGGCTGGATATTCTTTCAGGTATTCAAACATGGCGGCAACAGTTGTAGTGAGGGACCTAAACAAATGCCCTTGCTGAAAAGAAAAAAAAAACATAATAGATTTAGATCACAATCAGCAACGGATTAATATAAGGGTATCACAAACAGCAACAGTTTTCTCACATTCTTGCTGCTGCCTGCCTCCTCATTGTTTGTCGCCTTCTTAGCATGTTTTGCATTTGATTTCTTTGGCCTTCCCATTGCTGAAGCAAGTTTCAGAAAGAGAAACAGAATTAGTTTAAAAACAGAAACGGAATATAAGAAACCATAAAACAGAATCATTTTAGCCCTTATTCAAAAATTGAAACGGAATCAGAGTAAAATCAGAAACGGAATATAAGAAAAGCCATGAACATACTGCAAACCAAAAACAGCAACATCTTTATACCAATTTAAACCCATAATTTCATCTTTTAAATACAGAATCAGATTTAGGTACGCATTCAAGAAACGATTTTGAACCCTAAATTCACTTTCATTCCCAAATTAAATCCTAATTTTAAACACAAATTGTCATCAATGAAAACCAGCCAACAATCCACAACTAGAATAGGAAAAACAGAAACAGAAACGAAATCAGTATAACAAACAGAAACGGAATCAAGATACCAAACATAAACGGAATACTAAAAACAGAGGAACCTACTCAAAACCAAACAAAAGCAACATTTTAATCCCAAATTTAACCCTAATTTCATATTCTAGAATACAAAATCAGATTTAGAAACGCAATCAAGAAACCCTAAATTCACTTTTTAGTCCCAAATTAAATCCTAATTTCAGAAATCAAGAGAAAATCAAAATTAGAAATGTTTATGGCCCAATGTAAATACAAACTTCCACCCATGAAAACCAGTCAACAACCCAAAACTAGAATACAAAAAACAGAAACAGAATCCATAGGCAAACAAGAAACGGTTTCGTAACAACTCGAACCCTACGTTTACAAATAGCAGAACAAATAAGGGGAAAAAACGAGGTTATCACACACTAGTTGAAACGATTTGAACCATAAGTAATGTTTAGAAACTAACCTTGCTTGACTAGAAGGAGTCTTCGATTTTTTTCTTCGTTTTTTCTACCAGATTTCTTCGTGTTCTTTCTTGTGATTTTCGGTTGCGATGAATGTGGGAGTTTTTTTTTGGGTTGATTATGGTTTCTATTTTTGTGTGAGTGAGTGATTGAAAACGGAATCCTAATTTTCCATAGCCGTTGCTGCGTTGTTTCAAATTCAATGAGGTGAGAGTGAGTTGCGTTTGTACAACACGCGCCTGGGTGAGAGTGGGATGGAAAAACTTGGTTTGACTTGGTTTGTATAATTACTTGGATGTGTAGTGGTATATATATATATATAAACACATTTATGTTTTCTTAATGCAACCCATTTACGTTTTTTAATGCATAAATGTTCAATTAATTGCTTATTTTTTAATTTGTTGCATTGCATATATGAATTAGGATGTTAACGCTGAAGATTGATTTCGATGAGAGATAAATTCTTTAAGAAAATGAATACAATTCAACAACTGTCATGGTACGTGTGCCTATTCTCAATGCACAATAGTATTTTGTAACTGATAATTTTATGGGACAACTAATTCAGCTAATTCTTAAATACCTCGCAAGCTAAAACACCGTTGACATACGCCCCGTTAACTTTGACTACTGAAATTATGGATGTTTGCAATCTAAATAGCCCAGATTGTGATTTGCATAATTTTATCAATTAGAGTGGAAGTTCTGGAAAACTTGTGAAAGAACATGAAAGAGGAGATTACCATTCTCAGCGAACACTGTTAAATTGTTCATCCTCAGGAAAAGTCAAATGACCATGTTCCATCCGCAACCGGTGAAGAAAATAAATTAAATGAGCATAACACTGCTTTGGAGGAGGACACCGATATAAATCTTAGTGCGAGTAACCCCGACAACACTGGTACTCTTGTGAATGGAAAGCCCATAGAAATAAGAATTATTAATTTAGACCAAGAAATAATTGCACAATCAGTAAATGTGAATTATACTGGAGCCCATTTTTCGTTCAAAGATTCTATATTATTAGCTTTATCTCGTTTTTCTCTACATATTTTCTATCTTTTTGAATTGTATCATTTAGACCATAAAAATCGATGTGTAGACTTGAAAAAGTAGCTCAATCTACTGGGATAAATATATGAACCCCACAAATGACAACTTAATGGAAGCTTCTTCTTTGGGAATAAAAAGGGTCAAGCCGCATGATTCAAAATCTATACTATTATCAACCAAAATTGAATGCGTGCTTCCAGTTAAATTGAAGTCCAAATCTCGTCCAACCCAAAATATGTAATTGACCTTATAAGAATGTCGGATTTCCCGTATACGTGTTTGGTTATGACTTAACTTAAAGGTAAAAATTTAATAACCTGTATATTTTTTGTTTAAATGTTTCATGTAATCTTTTTATTTAGAGTACTTTCACATTTTTCTTTTTTAATACAAAATTAATGTAAACTTAATCAAACTTTTATTACTTGATTTTTTATTGCTTGTGGTATTTTCTATAGTTTTTTTTTATATTGTAACATTAAATTATTTAATGAATTTTTTTTTCTATTATTTTTAACTTAGAGAAGGGATCTTTAAAAATAGAAAAGTTGAAATAATCAGAGCATATTTTCAATATCTTATACTTGAGAATGAAGTTTACAACAACGTAAGTAGATATTGTTGATTTTTTTTCTTGGTTGGATTTGTTGCACTTATTTACACAAATAGAGCGTGAAAATTTTTATGTTGGGAGCCCTCAAAACAACTATGGCTCAATATAACTTTGATGAAGCATTTGAAAATATGTCTGACAAAATAACAATTTGGTCACTCCTACCATAGTTCGAGGTAAGAAACCTTCGTATGCAGAAATTTTGGGATCAATTTTAACATATAAACTAACTAATAGTTTATGACAAATTAAATTGATGCCTTTAATCCAAATATGGAACATGAAGAAGTCACCAAAAAGCATGAAAGCTTTTGGATACCGAAGTAATCTATACTAAAATATGTAAACCATTTTCATTCTTTTGTTGATATTTTTTGTATTTTTTTCCTGTTTGAATTTAATTTTCGATAAACATTGTCCACACAGATATATCTTCCCTTAACTAATGACATATACCACTGGTGGTTAATGGTGATCTTCATTAACGAAGGGAAAGTCAATAAGTTTGACTCTTATCCGAATCTAGGCCAAGATATATCAAAGAGATTTGTCATGAAATGGACGGTTAGCCTTATAATTTATTACAAGTTCATATAGTAGAGTTTATAGTAAAAAATTAGTTTTCAAATATCATCCTAAAAAGTAGTATTTTATTATAATATATTGCTAAGTAATCAAAAGTGTACAATTATGTTTATGTATAAAATTAAGTACGTAATTGGTCCAATTAATTTATATTTTTATTTTATTCTTGTTACTGAGCATATTATTTTGAAGACCATGCGTAGGTGAATTGTAAATTTTTTTTATCACAGCTTAGTATATTGAATTATATATTATTTGCATCAGCGAACCTAGACTATATTCATGAGGGGGCTAATAATTACTATAAATAACATGATAATAATAAACTGACCATAATAAAAATAAAGAAAATATTTAACCATTAGAATATATAAATAAATAATAAATGTGTTTAATTTTGCACAAAACTAATACAAATTAACCTCAAATATTAGAGGAGTAGTTGTAATATAGTATTTAATTTTTTTTTCATGTAAGATAAATATTTTACATTAAGACGTTATATCAATTAAAAGAGTAAAATATCAAGAATCAATGACTAAACTTAAATAAATTTTAAAGGCATTAACTTACAATTGGCTTTGTCCAAAATTGTGATCGACGCTTTGTTAAAGACTCAAAGTCATCTATTATAGAGTTTGTACTAAGTCGTGAGAGTTTTGAGCTAGAGTTACCTTATTCAGAAATTGATGAATTCACATTTGATAGAAATGATGAATCATTTAATGTAGATATAGCAATGGTTGAAATATTTTGATTATATTGATCACTTCTTTTAAATAATGTACCAATAGTTTACAACTTTTCCATGATGCAAATAAGTCCCCTAAAATTAAAAATTGATAATATTTTATAACAATATATACTAATGCATCTATAAAGAGCAACTAATTGTAAGCAACAAGCATTATTAATTAATTTTCATATTTTATCTCGTAAACCCCAGCAATTTCTTAAACCAAGCCACGAGATTAGTCCGATAGTTTCACTGAGATATTCGAAATCAGTGAATTTTTCCAAGTGAAATAGGATACGCCGTTAGCTCAAGTTGCACCGAAACTTGAATTGTTAATTTAATTGACGATACCGGCTTAGCGCCATTGGAAATCAAACAAAGTAAAAATAAGAACATGGGAAGGATAAAAAAATATTCAAAACACGAACGCAAACACCTATTTTGTTCCCGAAAGTAGTTGTCGAATCATTGTCTACATTCTTCAAGCCTCGTCGCTGCCTCATGCTCGCTTCGTTATCGCCTCGTCTCTGCGTTGTCACTGGCTCGTCGTTGTCATGTCGTCACCTCGTCCTATCATTTTTTGTGGAGGCTAGGTTTCAGTCGACGTCGTCTTTCAAGGCTAGGGTTCAACTCGCCGTTCTTCTCGCCGATCTGCGCGCCGTGACCTACCTCATCGCCGCTTTCCCGTTCTTGTAAGCCTCTGTCCTTCACCATTTTTTTTTATCATGATTCATTTTTTTTCCTAGTTTCTGGATACTGGTTGTTCTATTGTTCTTATGATTAAGTTTTCGATTATATTTTTTAATGTTCTTATGATTTAAGTTTCAGGTTGTTCTTAATGTTCTTATCATTTAACTTTTTTTTTGAAAACATTTTCTCATTTAAGTTTTTTTTTTAAAGTTTTTTTGGATTCTGTTTTAACTTTTTTTATTTAAGTTTTGGTCTCTTTTTTTGGGATTGTTCTTAATGTTCTCATGACTTAAGATTTTTAATAAGTTTCTATCTGATTGTTGTTATTGTTCTTATAATAGGTTTCTGAGTGGTCTCTTTTTAAATTTCTGATTCTGGATTCAGATTTTCTCTTTTACTTTTAACAAATGGCATACTTTAACATGTGTTATTATTGTTGAATTGAATAGCTATTGCTGGAGTTATCACTGTTAGAGAGTCTGAGGTTCAGAGCTCAATGCCACCTCCACAATCATCTTAGGTATTTTTAATAAATTCTAAATTATTTGCTTTGATCTATTTTAACAAGTTTCACTAATATTTTTCTATTGATTTTAACTTATAAGAATGCTTGGATTCTGGAATTTAAAAGGAATGAATGGATGATGTGGTTGAATTATGAGTTGTTAGTTTTTTATGCCTTTGGTCACCCAAATAAAAAATATTTGTTGCTTTTGGGTTTTAATTTGTTGAATTTATGCTTGTATTGTCAAAGAAGACTATATGTTGTAGTTCATCAATTTCTTGTCTTGTGGCTGAATTGAGAAAAATAGGTTGGATGTTGTAGTTTATCAATTTGACAATTTCTAATTTTGTGGATGTCAATTCTGACTTGAGAAAAACAGGTTGAATGTTGTAGTTTATCAATTTAACAATTTCTAATTTTGTGGATGTCAATTCTGACTTGAGAAAAAATAGGTTTATCAATTTAGGGTTTATGGTTTAGGGTTGTGGTTGAATTGAGAAAAACAGGTTGGATATCAGGCTTGCTTCTTGACCCTTTGTAATCAAGAAATATTTTTTTAAAAATTTTCATTATTCTGCCGATATATCCGCAGTCAGATCGGATCGAATACAAAGGTTAAACATGCAGATATCGTATCCCATCCGATCCGATAAAATATGTGCAGATCGAATATGAAAATCGGCAATATCCGATTCGATCTGTGCACAATCCTTAGCTGTGTAAGTGAAAATAAGTGATTGAAAATAAATAGGAAAAAGCAATATGTATCAAAGTAAAGGAGAAGACTAAAAGACAAAGCTTCTCCCCATATGTTTCAATCAGAAAAAAAAAAAGGAAGAGAAATTTGATGTTTCTTTTATAAAACTAAAAATAAACACATTCTTATAAACTTATGAGTAAAATAGAAAGCCCAATGCCCAATAATAACATTAATATATTAAAAGCCCAATTGCCCAAATACATTAAGGAAAGTTCTGTGATGCTGAGGGAGGTTCGTTTCAGCACATGCTGAGGACGCATATTCCTCAGTTGAGTGAGACACGTTATCTCTGGAAAAGCTGCGGATACCATACACATGAAAACAGTTGTGAGTGAAGCCGAAATATGTGTCCAATGTGTCATATAATTATGTTTCCTAAATATGTTATTAAGTGCTTCACTGATTAACATGGATTAATTAGTGGTTGATTTTTTAATTATATTTTTGTTTGGTCAGGCCTCGTGAGTAATGTGAATTTTTTTTACTAACGGGCCATCAGGGGATGTGGCTCCCAAAAAAATTACACAAGTATGAGGCTTATAAGGACTTTATGAGAATGAAATGTAGCAGCCCTATTCTTTGTATTTTTTTATGAGTAGCCATATTCATTGGTTTATTGGGGACCTATACGGGAAATGAATTTAAATATTTTGTTTATATGGCCCTGATATCCTTAATGCGAGATTTAATGGTGACTGGTGGGTTGATTTAAATGAAAAAGATAAAATAGTGAGGAACGTTGGAATATCATATCTTAGGAAAACCTTGAAAAATAATACAAAAATCTTTGAAAATTAAAATGTGTTGATGGAATTATGGTGTAGCATTTAGGGTACAAGAATGTAGATTTTAAGGTTTTCTTAAAATGAGAAATGTAATTAAGTACAGGGTAATTGTGTGTGTTTAGGATTTTGATTTTTGGTCAAGAGTTATGTGCATTGAATGGTTTAGGGAAAAGAGTGTGATTTACTTTATTCCTGACCCAATTTACTTTATTCCCGTCTACAGTGTAATTAAGTTTTCAAAGTTCAACTATTGTTCTTGAACCACCTCCGCCAGGGATGAATCAGATGCCATAATATTTATAAACTACTAATTTGTAAATAACATTTGTGAATTTCCATCTTGATTTCGCATGCAAAATAATATAATGATTTTTTGAAAAATATATCTTGTATAATTTAATTAATAGTTGCTGATGTAAAGTAATTTTGTGATTGTAAATGATGTTGTATTATATTTTATACTCTTTTCATTAATGTTGTGTTAGCTATGGATTAAATCTAATCGTACTTTTAAATATTTAAATAGTTTCAAATTTAACCTTACGTCAAATTTTTAATAGTAAAAAAATGTCATGATTTCTTTTCCAATTTTACCCTTCTTTTTATACCATCCACCACCACGAATACATATCAAATGTCGATATATGATGTGCTTTTTATAGAGGTCATGAGAGTGATATCGGCATCGACGTGGGGGGGGGGGGGGAGATGACGATGGTGACAAGTGTTGGCACTAGGAAGTGTATTTGAAAAAAGGATGATTTGAAGATAGAAGAACAATGATTAGGGTTTAGGATTTACCTTTTTTAGGGTTTATGGTTTGTTTGAAGTCTTTCAAATGATTGTAGTCATGGTTTTCAAAGTCTAGAGTAAACTTGTAAAATATCTGAGATTGCTCGTCTACGAAGCAGGATTTAGTTAACTCGGTATCAAATTAGCCTTCACAGTGAATTCAAGAGACTCGTTGTATAACGATTTAAGTTGCTCAAGATCGCTCCAAGTTAGAGCAGTAAGGAAATGTTTCTCCCCATTTAAATCCAATTTCGTGTGGTTTTTGATGTTTCAAAATGAAATGGGTTTTGTATTATGGTTTTCATGATCGAAACTATTACATTGTTTGTGTTATATGTGTATTCCCACGATCTCTTTGCCGTTGCCATCTACTATGTTATCCCTCGTTGTTGGGATACACTTTTCGTTTAAGGATGTGGTCTATGAAATGATTGAAAGTAGCTAGTACTTTTATTATGTTAGTTTAATTGGCGCTTTGTGGTGAAATGAGCTTTAGGATTTAGGATTTGGTGCATGACAAAATTACTATAATAAGGTTTAGGATTTATGATTTGATGTATAAAGGACTTAGTGTAATGAGATTTAGGGTTTAGGGTTTTTTACATGAAAGGCTTAGTGAAATGATGCTTAGGGTTAGAGTTGGTTAGGTCATTTTAATCACATATATATGTGTTTGGGCAGGTGGGTAATCGTAATTATATTTTAGGTTTAGACCTTAATTTTTGTTAAACATGATGAGAGTTCAAATTTTAGGGTATAAAGCTAGGGTTTAGGGTTTAGAAGTTGTACATTATAATTTATAAGTTAGGGTTTTGGGTTTACCAACAAGAGATGACAAACTCGAAAATATGAGATGACATATGTCTTTAGTTTAAATTTTTTATTTGTTTTTTAAAGAATTTTTTATTCCATGACAGCTAAGGAAAAAAAATTTTGGGGGCTAACTTTAGCGATTCGATGCATTCACACATGGATATTGGGAATCTTGTCAGGAGTGTCGTCCCATCTGTTTTCTGGAGGAAGAGTGTCGTCCCATCTGCTTTCTGGAGGGCTAAGAATAAGAATAGCTTTCCGATAGTGACAAAATAGAAGTTGAGAAGTGTAATGAGAAATCACTGGAGATAAGTATAAAAATGATTTTAGAGTAATTACTAATATTATTGGAAGTGTAATTGGAAATCACTGGGAACCTCGATATATTTATTAAATTAAATTAAGTTAGTATTTAAGTAAAGAAAATATTTTAAAAATAGTTAGTTTTTAAATTAAAATAATAAATCTATGTGAACAAGTGATTTAATCAACCAAATTCAATCAAGTTATTCATTCTATGCTAAATAGAAAATTATTTTGATATCAAATAAAACTTTATTCAGGTGATATTTTTTATGCTATTTGACACCGAAATATTATTCTATTTAGCATAAAAATAAATAATTTAATTTGATTTGATTGACCAAAATCACTTACTCAAATATCATTGTCCTTGAAATTAAGTCTTTATTTAAATGTCAGTATTTATTACGTGTAGTTATTAAATTAAGTTATTATTTAACTTTCTTTTTTTTTTTTCGCTCCCGCTACGTAGCCATAGGTATGAATATCATAAATAAAATTCACTAAATAATTCTATTGCATGAGGAGCGCGTGTAACTTCACTACAAATTAATTATTCAATGCCAATGACTTTGCCATATTATTAATGTCGTTACATACTGATATATTCATTTCCAGTAATTGTCGTAAGAGTATATTTGACACTCCTAAAATTAAATCAATGTAAATTAAATATGATTAGAGTTAATTGGAATAAAATCAGTACACACTTCATTGGATTGACCCAACTGGATCAAGTGAGTGAGGTGGGTCAAAAGGATCCAACACCCACTCACTCACCCACACCAACACCACACACAACACACAACAACAACAATCGACACTCTCTATCTCTCTCAACTCTCTCACTCTCACACCATCAACACCACCACTTGAACCACCACAACTCACTCACCGGAGCTCCGATCGCCACACCGTCGCCGGCTACACGAAGCTCTCGTCCCCATCTTCGATTCTATAGTGCAATTAAGGTATGGGTGTCATTAGTTATAGCTACATTCTCCTTCTTCTCCAATTCTTGGGTATTGAGTTTGGTTTTTGTGAATTCCATGGAAATTCCATGAAATAGGGGACACTAGGCATAGATTGAAGCAAAGGAGGTACAATTGAGCTAGTGGGATTGGAGGAATTTAGTGAGGAACCCTATGTCTCATAGCTTTTGGAGGTCTACAAGAGGTACGAAGTAGGATTCCTTAGTTTAAAGCTTATATCTATGTGATTTCTTGAGTTGCATGCTTGAATTATGTGCTTGGTTGTGAGATGGTAAGTGTATGTATGTTTGCATGTGTTTGATGATGATGAGTTATGTTCTAGATCATGAATTGAGTAGATAGGAAGTGGAATGAATGGAAATTGAATTGTGATGAGGAAGTGATTTGAGAGGTATGGTACGAGATACCAAGATGGTAAGGGAAGTGGATTGGAAATGAGAATGGTAATGGTTGGTTTTTGACTGAAAAATACAGGTTTCTGTCACGAAGGAATCGATTCGAAAAGTATCGAGTCGACTCGCTGGGCCTAAACTCGTCAAAAAGTTCAAATTTTATAAGCAGCGAGCCGATTCGGTTCAATGTCGAACCGATTCGTTTTTGGACAGAATCCAAGGTTTGAGCTTTAAATCGATTCGTCTTGGGTTCGAGACGGCTCTGATGAAAGTTTGAGAAAACGAAGGATTTGATAAGTGTTTCGAGTCGACTCTAATCTGGGACGAATCGATTCGTTTGTGGACAAAGGGTAGAGGACTTCTTTTAAATCGATTCGCACTTCCTTCGAGTCGATTCTCAGAAAAGGTTTTCTAAAAAGACAAATGACTAAGTTCACAGAATCGACTCGACTTGGGGGTGGAACCGATTCGTTTTTGGACAGTGACTAGACTTGATTTCTTAAATCGATTCGCTACACTGGCGAGTCGACTCGAGCTTTCAAACTTAGGAAATTTGGGAAATTTCACTCGAAGCAAGTCGATTCGGTTAGGAAGGGAATCGATTCGAAGCCCTTTGTACGTTTTTCCACAGAACTTGAATAAGAGGTCGAGTCGATTCGAGAAGCACTCGAATAGATTCAGACCTTCTTAAGATTTTAAAACAATGACTCTGAAAGGGGGTATAAGGGGAGCCACTTCCTAGGCTACTCAATTGCTTTTAATACAAAGTTAAAACCGTGAGCCTAGGTCTAAGAGGGGTCAAGAGGAGCAGAGCTCGGCTTACGGCAACAGCGGACCATCGGGAGTAGTAAGTGTCTGTGGGGCTTTTGTTTCCACGTGGGACAAAAGCTAACGTCACGGCTTACGGTAGCGGCAGGGGGTCCTCCTGCCAACGTCCCGGCTACCAACCTAGGTTATAATCAAATGAAATGAGATGGAAACCCCCAATATATATATATATATATGATTATGAGATGATAGATCGTTTATGATCGGGGCCGGCTGATTGGTCCTCCGGGGAAGTACGAACGATGGTCATCCAATGCTAGTTCTGGATCGGTCGGGCTTGGCTATGATAACTGACCGGGTGAGCTCACCGTAGCCTGCAGGATTTAGGCATGCATCATTTGCATATGTGTGACATTGATTTGGTGTGCTTAACTGACATGTATTTTCATTGATGCTAATTGTGTAATTGTTTACTTGTTCTACTTGCTCTATTTGTGTTTTTTCCTATCTGTTGACCCTTGAGATTAGGTAGATATCAGAGTTAAGCCTTGGGCTTGTTCCGTACCGGGAACCCCATGAATTTGTGGTTCTCACTCCGTCGTTGTTGATATATTTCAGATGCAGGTGGTGAGTAGCAATTCTGGTACGTTTGGCTAGGGCTATGGATGGATCGGGCTCTAGTTTATTTTGTTGTATCTAATGTTAGATAGAGAGTACTTTGTTGTATGTGTAACCATGGGATGAGAAAAGAATAGTTGTATTCTGGTAGCGCTTGTGGGTTGTGTACTTGGATTATATCGTTTACTCTGTTGGTTAACGCTGTGCTACTCTATAACGTCCATATATTATTATGATGTTATTTGGCTCCTCGTTATGTTTTTCTTCTGTTCTTTAGATGTTGTCTTGGTTTCCCTTGTGTATCAAATGTGTAGATACCTTGAGTTCCACCGGCTCAGACTTAAGCTGTGTGGTGGAAGCTCGGGGTGTTACAGTATATATATTGTTCTGGATACTGGACCTACACGGCCCAGAAGCTAGACATGGGCCCCAACCTCTTCCGAGCCCAACATAAGGTACGGACCGGCTGAAGAGCTAACCGACCATCCGACTTACGCGCATCAAAGGATAAGCCCTGAAATGTCGGACGCTCCAGGCCGGTGACAACAAATCCCTACGTATTCGGGCCCAACATAGGTATATAAAGGGAAGATCAGCTCTTCCCCAGGTACGTTTTCTAAACCCTACCCAATTGCTGTGCTCTCGGAGGCTCCCAAATCCTTATTTGGCGATCCTTCCTTAGCACGCTATCTACCTCTCACATAAATCTCCAGCCTTCTGTCT
>JASCZI010121163.1:27346-50432 GCA_036250425.1 Stylosanthes scabra | reverse complement strand
TGGAGATTTGTGAGGATAGTAGCACATATTAAGCCCACATCGGGCACAACATGAAAGGAGGGGGTGTTAAGCCCCTTATATATAGGAGTTATGTTTCTTAGTTTTATTCCATCCCAAAAATGTAGTCTCTTCTATATATTCACATATTAAAGGGATCAGCTACAAGTAGTGCTGACCGGAGACGTAGGCAAAATTGGCCGAACTCCGTTATCAATTGGTGTGTTCTTTCCTTTCTCTCTTTTATTGTTATTTGTTTATTTATCTGTGTTATTTTGTTTAGTATTCAATATCTATTGTTAGTGGGTTATTGGGTAGAAATATTTGTAGAGTAATACTGTGGTAGTAGTTCTGTCTAAGGAGATTGGAATTAGTGAGACTGGTCTCTCCCCTCCGGCCTTTCCTGGGAATTTTATTGTTAATAAAATTCTGTCTAAGGAGACCGGGTTTAAGTGGGACTTGATTATGTCTCATCTAATCTGTCCTGGAAATTACTATAATAGTAAAACTCATAGGATTGATTTGTATTGAAATTATTCACGTTTTCGCAACATAAATGTTGTTTAATTAATTAATTAAAGGGCCAAATTGAGACAATATGACCTCATATAACTGCTACCAATTATCACTTAATGCTTCAGATAAGCACCTCGTTTGATGGAAATAATTAGAGAGCCTAAAATAGTAAAAGTTTTAAATTTAGAGGGTTATTTTGAGTAACATTAAATTTAGAAATCAATTTGAGTTCCAGCTCAAATTTCGAAGAATATTTTGAATTTTAACTTTTTTTAAAATTTGTTTTGTGAATTTGTTAGTATTTAATTTCTGTGTTTATTAGATTTTAATTTCATAAAAGGTTTAGTTGGAATTTGATTAGTGAATTTGTTTATGTTTAATTAGAGATTTTATTTCATTTTTTCGTGCAAATTATAAGTTTGATGAGAAGTGGTTAGGAGTTTGATTTATTACTTTTTTCGCTTTCGATTTATAGATTAATTGGGTTTACTAGATTTAAATTTTGAAATTTGATTTGTGTTGAATATTATTATCCTAGTGGAACTATGTATTGTTATATGGGTGTTAAATTTTTATAAGGATATACACTTAGCGGATTGTATATATAGCCTTTGTATATCATCACACACAATTAAAATTCCTTTCGATAAGAACACTTGAATCGGACAAATTTAAATCGGCACTACCATTAATATGAAAATAATAGCGCTACAAAGTCAACTTTGGAAGTCTTTAGGGAGCCAATAAATTTAATTAGAAATTATTATTGAAAATTGACCAAAATTATCATCCGAAATGAAAGTTATTATCCGAAACAAACCAAAGTTATAATCCAAAACTTACCAAAATTATCATCCGAACGGCGACCACCACCGCCACCAACAGCACCACCACCACAACAGCAACAACCACCTCACCACCATCACCACAACCGCAACACTACCACCACCGCGACGACAATAACAAAAAAAAATAAGAAGGAGAAAAAAGAAGAAGGAAGAAAAAGAAAGAAGAAGAGGAAGGAAGAAGACACCGACCAAAACAAAGAAGAGGCGGCAATGGATAAGGAAGAAGGAGACTCCGACAGCAACGTTGTTGAAAGAGGAGGGACAAGCATGACGGCGCAAGGTTGATGGAGGAGGAAGCGACGTCTCTATTTTGTATTGATCACTGAGTGTTTTATAAGTGTGCTTCATGGGCTCTCTAACTTTGTGTGTTCCTTATACTTTTTCATATGAGAAATATTGTTATCTATGAGTTGGATATACTAAATATTGATTCCGCTCCCACACAAACAAGTTAGTTACATATAAACATTAGACATAGAACCTCAAAGGACTCAGGATTGAATTGCCAGAATTGGATCCTTGTATCTTTCTTTAAGGAGAAAGTATTGGAAACCAACATATTTGGAAGTCGATGCATTGATGGTGATAATAGATGAGTTATAGATAATAACTCATATATTCTGTGAATAATTACTTTTATTATGTTTAGATGATAATATTTTTTAATTTTGGATAAAAATTCTTTAATTTTAAATGATAACTTAATTATTGAGTCTCTAAGAACTCCTTAATATTAATTTCGTAACATTATTATTCTTTAAGAGGTAGATGCACCTATAGAAATATTACTTAGTTCAGAAGTTTCTACTTTCCATATTGATCAAGGAGTACTAAAAAGAATAATGGAATAAATAGAACACTAGAAAGCAGAAAATACACATAGTGAATTAAGACATACTTTTTTTATTTTATTCAACATCTTAGATACAATAATTCTAGCCTACATTTATTTCCCAACTCTAACCAAATATACTATAAATAGAAGACCATTATACGTGCAAATAACATATACTACAAATTTAATTGGGAAGAAGATAAATACAGTAAGGAATTGAAGGCAGTAAGACCTAAAATGCAAGTCCTTGGAGAAAGAGAGAAGCAAAAGCATCCATGGATTTTTTGTTGGAGACCAAACCAATCTCAACACCATCACCATTGCTGCTATCTGAGAAACAAAATGCACCAGTTCTATCAATAGACACCATCTCCACCTTCTTTGGCCTTCCCCACCCAAAATCATTACCATAAACCTCAAACCTTGGTGTCCCAGCAACACTCATAAACTTATCATCACTATGCAAACCATCATGCAAAAATGATGACCAATTCTCTGCACCACTCAGCACACCATCCTTCAAAGTTTCCAATGCACTACTTAGTGATTCCACAGCAACAGCTATTCCATCTTCACCCAACAATCCTTTTGTTTCAGAAACCGCTACTCTGGCACCACCACAGTTTCCAAAATAAGGTGGAGGAAGAGGAGGATCCAATCTTGCTCTGCAATCAACATTTACAGCCACAAACACTCTGTTGCTGTTAACTTTCTCAGCTTTAACTTTACAAACAATAGCATATGCAAGAGATATCACAAAACTTGAAAGGTGAAGATTCATAGTTTCTTTCTTCTTGGACATCACTAATTTTCTGAGGTTTTCAATGTTTGATTTAGACAGTTTGAACAAACCCCTTACTGAATCTTCTGGAACCGGAAGATTCCAAACCTTGAGGCTTCTGTTGTTGGGTCCACCTTGCTTTAACCAATCACTCAGATACTTTGCTTCAAGTCCTTTGGGATCTTTCACAATTTCTCTGTCAAAGAAAGGACTCAATTCAGGAGGCAAATCACAAGGTGATGATGAATCTCCTAGCTTGTTGCAGAGATAAACCCAAGATTTGATGAAGGACGTTGAGGTTTTCCCATCAAGAACAGCATGGTGTGATGTGACTCCAATGGAGAATCCATAGTTCGGAAAAAGGGTAACTTGTAAGCCCAAGACAGTGGCTTCATCATCGGAAATGATCAATTCAGGAACAAGATGGTGAAGCTTTGAGGCTTCACAAAAGTCAGAACCTGAAATATGGTTGAAATCAGCATCAGATTCAGCTACAGTAAGTGAGAGAGTGTCACCAACGTTGTAAGAGATGATGGGTTTGTTGGAATGATGAGGCCAAGTGAGGGTTCCAGCAAGAGGGAAATAGTAAGAAAGTGCAACAGAAAGAGAGTGTTTGAGTTTAGGAAGAATGGCATCATAGAAGAATGAGGGTTGGTGTGGGAATTCATAGAAGAAAACACGTTGAACAGGTGGTAACCTTAGCCATAGTATGTCAAAGAAGGTTAGAGGAAGAGATGTGGAAGAAGAAGGTAACAAGTTTTGTGATCCCAATGAAGAGGGTGATGCCTTGAACACTTGCACAATTTTCATGGCTTCTTGGTGCTGCATGTTTAGTGTGTAGTGATAAATAATAGAAATCCCACTATGAAACTATTATTCAATCATCCAATATTAACTATGGTGCTGTCTGTGGTGACCATTTTTCAACTTTTTTGTCTTAGTTTTTCAACCTTTTCTGGTTGCAGTTTCTATAGGGTAAGCATTTCCCATGCTAATTTTTCGGACATAGTCACCTGTTCATGTACATGCGCTGAATAAAGTTCCTGTCTGTGGGGGATAAATCAAAAGACACAAGGGGCCACTTCTTCTGGATTGGGTTAATCTTTCTCAAATGATATGATGATACCAACAACTACGGATAGTAAGCAACGTACATGTGGTGAAAAACAGATATTAATAACTAAATTAACATTTTCAATGATGAAGATTTGAGTGTAAAAGATTTTAACTATAACAAATATAAATTAATTTGATGTTCTTCGAAAAAATATATATTAGTACGATAACACTACTGAAAATGTTCCACCTGAGTAATTTTATTGAACAAATCCATTTTTTCATAAATCATAAAATAGTGTATATTTTTCATAATTAAATTTTTTAAGTTTAAATTTTTTATAATTAGAAATAGGATAATGCTAGATGTATACTTATTTTGTCTACCCAAATCAAATCAAGTCTTTTTATTTATGTATCAAACAGAAAAATATTTACACACCAAAATAAAAATAGAAAAATATTTTTAATATTAAATATAACAAAAAATATTATAGAAATAAACTTTTATTTGACATTGAAATTATATTCTATTTATCATAAAATAAATAATTTAATTAAACTTAATTCAACAAAATAAACAGAAATAATAGTGTACTCATACCATAAATGTATCGCCAACAAAAGAAAAAAAAAAAAAACGAAGAGCATTTATTCAAACCGAGTTCTATTTCAATTATAGCTTATGTATGAATAAGAACTAACTTACCTATTATTCTATTAATTAATTTTTTATTTATTTCTTTAGTTTTCTATGGTATTCTCAATCTAGCATGTCATTTGCACATTATTTAAGGAATTGTTGCTAGAAAATAGAGTTTTATATATATGATTCCAACTTTAAATATTTATTTGGAAAAAGATAAAAACACACATGATTTATGAAACGGTGGATAAAAGTATACATAATTCTTTTTAATGATCTAATTGTACACATATAAATTATTAGATCGTTGGACACGTTTGCCACTCAATGAGCAAATCTCTAACTCCGTAAATGTCTAGCTATACACTTAACATTTTCTTCTAACGTGTTAATGTTTGTAGATCCAGAGTGGAAAATATGATTTTAATATTTTAAAAAAATGAAATTATGATTTAGCGGGTTATATGTCATATTCTTCTTCCTCTCTTCTTCGTGTAAAAAGATGAAACACTAATCAATAAAAAATGGCCACATGGCAACAGAGCACATCATCTCAAAGCTGTGACAATGCTTGTGTTGGTTCTCCATCCTTTGTAAAGAATAGGAAAAAGAAGTTTGATTACAATAATGGCAAGTGTTTGCACGGTCTTGACGGAATGATGCTTGAATCTGGTACACAATGAAATCCTGAGAGATTGTTTCTTTGATGTCCTTTCTGGGAGGTAAGATGTTGCTTTGATTTTTCCTTTCCACTATAGTCCATGATTGAATCGTTTTCCTCTTCCCCTTCTCCAAATTTCACAGAAGGCTGATTTTCGATGTGAGTATTTTGTATGGATTGATGAGATTGGAGATGTTGACAAAAAGTATGGGTGTCCAAGAATGGATTGAACAAAGCCATCACAAGGCAAAGCCACTTCTGGATGCACACTGTAGCAACGAAGATGTGATGAAACTTATCCACACAATCACTTTAATGGCTGAAGAATTGAAGTTTATTAAAAAAACAGATATATGGCATTTGTGTTGGAATTGAGATTTTGGGTTTGATGTTGTTAATGTACTTGATTATGAAGTGAAGTTTCTAGTGTAATTGCCCTGTTTGTAATGCAAATATTTTGTGAGTAAATTCGAGACTTTTGAAAAAAAAAATTGAAGCATTGAAGTTGTTTATTTGAGCTACACAAGGAATTGAAAATTGGACCTAATATAAACCAAAACAGGATTCAATGTCCATTCCTAGTATTTTATTCTGAAAATGCAATATCTTCTTTAGCACCTAATGCCATTCATAGTAATTGATTCCGAAAATGCAATATCCATTACTAGTAATTGATCTTGAAAATTGGACCTAACATAAACCAAAACAGAATTCAATATTCATAACTAGGAATTAGCAATTGTCATTCATAAAAGTAAACTCCCAAAATAACACCTTACACCAACAATATCTTCTTAAGCACCTAATCATTCATTTTAGAGTATTGACATTTGAACAAGTCGTAGCTTGTTAGGGTCTTAACCTCAAAAGAAATGCACAAGTAAGAGCTTTTAAGCACTTAAACACATTTAATAAGAACCAAATTTCAAGAGAGACAAAATACCAAAATACCAAAATAAGACAAGTCAGAGCTTGTGAATTACATAATAGGTTATTTCCTTTTCTCAAAATAAAAGCCTAAATAAGTGTGAAGTTAACTAATTTTTTTGTGCAACTGTAGCTCCTTTTTTTGGAGCTGATGTTGGTAGACCTTCACTTGGGCTTTGTGCAGATCCTCTGACATTAAGTTTGGATGGTCTTGGGCCTTGAGCAGGTTGTGGAACTAGGCTCGGGGTAGGCATGAAATTCATGAACCTTTGTGTGATGGATCGGCTTGCTGCATTCACGGTCTCAATTAACACAATTGGGTTGGACCCAGTTGTTATACCCAAACTCCCTTAAGTAGGTAAGGTGGACCCAGTTGCTGTACCCAAATCCCCTTGAGTAGGTAAGGTAGCAGCCTCCACTTGGTGCTGAAAATGACACAATATAGGGTTTAGACAAGATCAAATCTGAAATTCATTACATGTTCTAGGAAACTATCTTGGTTCTGGACATTTGATGCTCCAGTTGCTCCTCCTGCTGTTGTTGATGCTTCCCCTGCGGCAACATCATCAAGGTCAGCCTGCTTCTGTTGACAAGTCCTACTATTATGGCTAGCCTACAAAATAAGTTTGAATTATGTCAGTTATGTAAATTGAGACACCAAATTAAACACAATTGTATATAGATCCAAACCTAGCCACAATAATTGCAGATGATTGCCCCATATTTTCTCTTAACTTTGTAAGGATTAGTGTTAGGCCTTTGCTCATTTCTTTCCTTTCTCCTTTTTTTGTAGGTCTACCAATTCCTCTCTTGTAATGGGGTGGAAGAAGAGGATATCTCTTAGCATTTTCCAAAAATTCCTTGCTCGGTACATGGTTGATATTCAGCTGCTAAGCGGTGTTGTAGGCTTGCATACCCAACAAGTTCTGGATCTGGTCCTCTAGCCTACGACCTCTATGTGCAAGAGCAGCACAAGCATGTCGACAAGGCAAACCAATTAATTGCCAAAATCTGCAGGTGCACTTCTGGTTCTCTAAGTCCACCGTTATCTTAGTTGGGTGCTTCTCAACCTCATAGATGTTCGTATCATCATCTCCATCACATGTAGGGGTCCACTATCTGCTCTCTTCTTTCTCTCTTTCAAGCCTGCTAAGTTATCTAGGAGCTACACGCCCAATATATCCAGAAAGTGACTTCTTATTCCTTGCCATAACCTTCATAATGTATGTTTTAACTTCTTCCAGCATTGTGATGATTGGCTTCCCTCTGTATTTCATAATCTTACCGTTGAAGGTTTCACAATTATTGTTTGTCACATTATCTACCTTCGGTCATTCGCTAAAATGTGCATTTGTCCATGATTTAGGGTTAAGCATGTTCAGATACTCCCAGGCTGCCTAATTGACTCTCTTCAACCTTATCATTGCAACATCAAATTCCTGGACATTGGTGGACTTGCAACATTCCCACACTGCCCATTTCAATTGTTTATCCTTCCACCTCTTTGTGAAGTTGCTCCAGATATGCATAGCACAAAAACGATAATGAACATCGGGCATTACTTCTTGCATCGCAAGTATAAGTCCCTTAACAAAGCAGAATTCAATTTATGATATTTAGCACCCTAATCTTACTATCACAAAAAGTAATAAATAACACTAACACAATTACAAGTCTAACAGAACTCATCATATGCTAATATGAATATTGATAAAGTCATTTTTTATGGTTATTTTTGTGCTATAAATCGACAATTTATCAACCTCTGACCACTTAAATACTTGTGAAACAAGCGAGTTTGTGAATAATCGTTCCTTTTGACTTAATATGCATATACCTGCTATTTTAGCCAAATTTCTGCTATCTATTCAACTGTTTTCCATTCCGCTCGATGCATTGATTTGTTTGTTCAAGTATTTCAGGGTTTAACAAGCTAAGATCGGAGCAGAAGTGGCTAAAGAGGGCGCAAGAAACGAGGAAATCACAAAGAAAATCTTGGAGGTCAATTCAGATGCCTATGCGTACGCATCCATTGTGACATGCGTACGCATTGTCAAGACTTGGGCGTCACGCCTAAGTTGGAACCGGACCCTATGCGTACGCACCTAAAGCACCCTGTGCGTACACACCAAAGGCAGAATTTGAGCCTATAAATAGAGGAAGACCACACCATTTTGAGAGAGTCCTTGATACACCATTTTCCTTAATTTTAGTTTTAGTTTCTTAGGATTTTCTTTTGTAAGCCACACCGGCCAAACATTTTACTGCTTTTCTATTTTAATTGCTATACTGTTACTCTGACTGTTTCATTTCTCTTTAATATTAAGTACCGTTATTCTGTCCGTTTATTTTCTGCTATTTTATCACTATGTTCTGTTGTTATGCTGCCCGTTTTATTTCTGCTATTATGATTTCTGTTATTAGTGAGTAGTGACCTTGTGTCTTGGCCATGGGCTGAAGTGTGCGGATGACCTTAGCTGCTGGTCCCTAAAGGCAGCGAATGGGGGAACGGGGTTAGTTCCGATGCCGTTAACTCTATGTCACTGCCAATAGTGGGAAGTCCTTAACGATGTTGATTTGATGGGTTATTAGAGTTCATCGAATACCAAGGGCTTACGTTATTGTGTATACCCACCCAGGACCTTCGGATAGGGGCTAACTCCACCACTCGACCATTCGAAAGTAGCGGCTCACTTCCTTTAGGTGACAGTCCATCCAAACTGGGATTGGCAGTGATAATAGGGACGCACAATACTTCAATTCATGGCCGAGCACTCTTTTATCATTCTTGCAATCTTGTTTTCTCTACTCTCTGTTCTCATAACTCAACTGCAACCCAAACAATTTCTCAACCAAAAGCAAACTTCAGTTTTTAGTTCCTAGGGAGAACGACCTGAGTCTAGTACTTGGTATTTTTGACTGGTTTCATCCTGTGACACATCCTTTCTAAATTTGATAAGGTTCCTGTAATATGGTTCGGAGCTATCTGCAATGAACTACTGATTTTGAATTCTAAGGAATTCCGAACCGGTCTCGGGGGCTGCATCAAATATCACAGAAAGCAATAAATAACACTAACAAAATTCAATTTTTAAATTTCTATAAGTACTTTTCGTTAATCACTAATGAAGTTCCACCCATGCACTTTGTAGTTTCCTAGGTCCTCGTGCAGATTTTGAAGAAACCATTTCCAGTTATCTTTAGCCTCTGAATCAACAACAACATATGCGATTGGAAAAATCTGACTGTTAGCATCCTGTCCGATTGCTGTAAGAAGCCGGCCACTGTAGAACCCTTTTAGAAAAGCGCCATCCAATCCAATGAAAGGCCTACAACCAAGAAAAAAGCCTTTCCTTCATGTTTCAAATGAAATAGAAAGCCTCCTGAATAATGGTGTAGAATCAGGCATATGAGTGACATCCAAATCGAGAGTTGTGCCTGAATTTGAGAGCAGTAGTTGTTTCATGTAATCTCTTAGCTCAGCATATTGTTATCTTTCAGACCCTTCAATATGTTCTCTTGCCTTCTTCATTTCTCTTTGAATCTTCTTGTAGTTCAGTTCCACTTTGAACTTCTTTCTAAGCCACTTTTCAGCCTCGACAGATGTAATCTCAGGTTGGTCCTCATTTTTCCTCAAGCTCCTCAATAACCCAAGCCCTATTTGCTAACTTGTTATCATCTCTTCTTGAGCCTACATGTTGGTTCACAAATGTCTTGACGTGAAATCTCCTCGGATGATTTGTGCGTGAGCAATAAATCGTCCAAGGATAATTTTCTTCCCAACAAATGGCCTTGCACACTTTTGGCTCCACTCGGCTAAATGTTACACTTTTGCCAATCTGAATGTTGTAGACCTCACTTTCCTTTGAAACTCTCTAATGGTTGCAAACTCCATTCCAAGCTCCAAATGAACAAGTCCAAAGGCAGCTGATTGATTTCCCTGCAGCCAGACTTCATTATCACTTTCAGCCTCACCTTCAAATGAATATGGACTATGCAATTCCTCAGACTCATACTGGTTGTAGTCCGAATTGCTATCACCATCATCATTCTCTTCACCCGAACTTGCATGGGATTAATACGGGGGACAAAGATCTTTGGTGCCTCGCCTTTTCCTCCTTGCACAATTTCTTGTCCAGTAGGAGATGGCCTTTTGTATGATGCTCTTCCATTTTTCTGATTTCATCTAATCGACGATTGACTCTGAGAAGCATTGTGACGTCCAGCCTGCAATTCAACTTGAGCAGGACTAGCATTCTAATGCGCGCAGCCTTGTCAGGGCCGCGGTCCAAATTAAGTTTTGAATGTGTCACAGAGATTCAACCAAGTTTGAAAATACCGAGTACTGGACTCGGGTCGTTCTCCCTAGGAAGCAGAAATAGAGGTGTGTTTTCGATCGAGAAAATATCGGGGTTGGTTGCGGTTGTTTGTTGAGAGCAGAGCATAAGAAAACAGATTAAAAACAGCAGTGGATTGAAGAGCGCCTGGCCATGAGTTAAGATACTGTGCGTCCCTATGGTTACTACCAATCCCAGATTGGATGGACTGTCACTTAAGGGAAACTAACCACCACAGGGTGGCAGAGTTAACCCCTATCCGAATGTCCTAGGCATACACAACAGCGGGGGACTATCGAAATTAACTCCGTTCCTCCCATCCGTTGCCCTTAGGGATCGGCAGCTAAGATTATACGCACATTCAACCCATAGCTGAGTCACTATGGTCACTACTCGCTACGAACGGAAATCATAATTGCGGAAATTAAATAGGCAGCATAACGGCAAGACATAATGACAAATTAATAAATGGACATAGTAACGGCAGTAAATTAAATAATTTAGAAATCAATTCGACAGAATAATAGTATATAAAACAGATAAAAAATAGTAAAATGTTTGGCTAGTGAAATGAATAAAAACTAATGGAACCCTAAACTAAACTAGAGAAATGGTGTTTGGGCTCTCTCAAAATGGGTGTGGTCTCTTCTATTTATAGGCACAAATCTGGCCACTGGTGCGTACGCGTAGGCCCCTTTGGTGCGTATGCATATGGTCCGGTTCCAGCTTGGACGTGACGCCTAAGTCATGGCAATGCGTACGCATAGGCTCCTTTGGTGCGTACCCATAGGCTCTGGATTTGGCCTCCAAGCTTTTCTTCGTGATCTTCTCGTTTCTCTCGCCTTTTTTAGCCACTTCTGCTCCGAACTTTGCTTGTTAAAGCCTGAAACACTTGAACACACACATCAAGGCATCGTGCAGACTAGGAAACAATTTAAAACGCAATAAAATTTGGCTAAAATAGCAGACAATTACATTTATAGCCCATATGAACGATTAAACGCAAAGATGCGTATTCTTCATGTATTTAAGTGGTGAGGGGTTGACAATTAGTCAATTTATTATATAAAATAATCCATCGAAATGAGATTTATCACATTCTGATTTTCAACTACACGTTCCAGTTCGGGTTCATTGTCATTTGGGGGCTGGGGGCAGGTTTCGTTTTGCGTATCAGGTTCAAGTTCAACTTGGTTTTCTGGGATTGTTGTTGTGGTTTTTTTTGTTGGAGTTTACGAGCCCACTTCTTAATCCTACTTTTAGGGGTTCTTTGAACTATATGTGGAGGAGATTTAGGGATTCGGGGTGGACTTGCAATGGGATTTGGTTTGCTATGGGGTTAGGAGTTGTCTCCGAAAGAAAATCAATCAAATCATCATCATTGTCAACAACTTCAACCTAAAAAAATAGAGCCCTAAGCATCAGCAACTACTCAAATGGCACACTTAATCAACCATGATGAGGAAAATTAGCAAACAAAAAACTGCAGCATCCACAAAGACTTAACATAGACCAAGAGTGATCAATACAAGAAATGCGTCCGTTACCAGCGGATTTACCGATGGCATTTTCGACGGAGGTTACCGGCGGATTTTCTAGGGTATTTACCGGCGGATTTTGTCAAAAAAAATTGCCAACAGAAATTTACCGTCAGATTCAAAATTCCCACTGAAATTCCGCCGGTAAGTGATGGAGCAGAAAAATGAAATGTTGGCAGCAACGTTACCGGCGGAATTTGTGTGGGATTTTTCGCGGGTAACGCAAATATGGAAACCCGCCGTTTTGTTTAATGAGGGGCACATTACCGGCGGATTTTTCCCCCCATAAATCCGCCGATAACCTTCGAGAATTTAAAAACGGCAGAGTCCCCTTCTTCCTCAATGACCGATCTTCCTTAAGACATAACCAGTCAACGAAGAACACATAAATCCAAAACAGAATGAGCAACCATAACAGTCAACAAAGAACACAGAAATTCAAAACACTAATCAACGAAGAACAAGAAAGAATAAGAACCTTAAACCCATAACCAATCAACAAAGAACACATAATGGTTGATGATAACAACAACCAGATCCAAAACACTAAAATGAAAGAAGAATGACGGTTTAGTGCGGTTACCTGCTGAGGCGCCGATGACGGACGAGAACACTACCTCGCGCACAGTCGATTGCTCCGCCGCATCTTGCTTTGAGGCCGACGACAATGAATGACGAAGACGACGGTGAAGGTGGATGAGAGACACTCTTCCTCGAAGGAAAAGACTCTCAATCTCACTCTGCTAGGGTTTAGTAACTTGGTTCCAATCGTGAATGAGTATCAATTTTTGGGGATTTTTGGTATTTCATTTTCTCCATTTTTATTTTTCTTAATTTTGTTTTTTCCACCGTGTTATTAAAAGTGTCACATTAGAAGAAAACGTCACACGTGTAAACAAACATTCACGGCGTGAGAGCTTTGCTCATAGAGTGACAATCGTGTCCAATGATCCAATTTTTTATTTATACAATTGGGTCATTAAATAATTTGTGTGTATTTTTATCCACCGTGTAATAATTTGTGTGTACTTTTGTCCCTTTTTCCTATTTGTTTAAGCGAATGAGTAAACTAAGTACTCGATCAATCTAAATTAATTTATTTTCTTATTTATTAAATGTGTGTAAAATTAAGAAAAGTAAAATTAGTTGAGATGACTTATAATTTTATTAAAAAATCTTGAATCTTGAATTCAAGTTTTGGAAATAGTAAAATTTTTCATAAATCATATATGAAAAAAGGTATTTTATAGGAAAAAAAATATTATTAAAGTATGACATTAAATTGAAAATGTTGAAAAGTGTCAATTAGGATATAATATTAAATTACTAATTAAAGGTATCGAGAGTTTATAGCCAAAATAATTAAAAATTTATGATCTTCTAACATTTTTCTTTGAGATATGTTGATAAGTTGTGTATTTGACCAATTTTCTAGTAAGTATTATTTTGGGCCGAATTTATTGAATTTTTTTTCAATAATAGATATTAAATAATTAAAATAAAAGTATTTATTTTATATTTTTAAATTAAATATTAATTTTTAATTCTTTTAGTTAATTACATATCTTAGCTCATTTTTTATTCTTCAAAAGTAGAATACAAAAATAAAAAGATATGTGCTAATAATAACACCACCACAATTTTTTTGGGTGAGATAACAACACGACAAATAATTGCGACAAAGTGATTATTTACAAATAAATATTTTTGTATTACAATAATAAGTGGAATAAAAAACACATTTTATATCAAATAGTATAATTAAATATGAAAAGAAAAAAAAATCAGTAATTTTACCTTATATCGACTAATACTTTATCAAATAGTTTAATATCTTTTAGTTAGTAGGTGAATACTATATTTTTAAATAAATAATTTCAACTATATATTTATTTTACTCAATTAATTTCAAACTAGTTATTTATTTTATGTTAAATAAAAAGTCAAATATAAATTTATTTTGATGTCATTTTTTATAATATTTTATCTCAAAATTTTATTCTATTTAACATTTAAATAAATAAGTTGATTTACTAAAATAGTGCACATGCAACGTTATTGATTTTAAATATTAAAAATTATCTATTTAAAAGACATAATAAATTATACTGACTTGACATGACATTGAAACTTATACTGTGAATTCTTGATTAAACATATTAAATTATGCAAGGATTTTGAACTAAATTATCTCGGAATAAAGACATTTTAATTTAAATATCACATAATACTAACTCACTTATTATCATAAGGGCCTAACCAGGCACCCAAAATAAAAAGAATCATAAGGACCTAATTAACTAACGTAATTCATTAAGCCCAAGAACAATCACAAATGAAGCAATCAAACATGTTCAAGTCCTTGACGAAACAAAGTCCTAAAGAGATCCATAACCTGCTTATTAAGAACAAGACCAACCTCGACCCCACCTTCATTACCATCACTATTCTCAGCCAAACCCATTGTTACACCTCTATCAATAGAAGCTATCTCAACTTTCTCAGGCTTTCCCCAACCAAAATCAATACCATAAACACCAAACCTATTAGAACCAGCAATACCAAGGATTTCAATTCCTTCTTTAGCCATATCCATGTACTTATCAAACCCTGATTCTTCTACTCCATCAAGAATGTCTTCACTACCCAACTTTTTTGTCTCCTTGTAAATTCCCTTAGCAACAAGGACCACTCCATTTTCCTTAACATAGTCCTCTGCTTTTGCATCAACAAAATGGCCCCACACGCAGTTACCACAATAATTTTCAGGTATTGGAGGATTTAACCTCTTCCTACAATCCACGGTGAATGCGAACCCGAATTTTTGTCTCTCCTTATAAACTCCATTAATCGCCTTAGCGATGCAAACCGTGACATAGCTGCAGGTTAGAACAAAAGTAGAAAGAGTGCTAGGTGGTGTGTTTGTAGATTCTTCATCACCATCATTCAAACCATTAACGTTGTTGTTGTTCCAATTGGACAACACCTTTTTCTTCACCTTCTCCAAATCTGAACGTGTGAGCTTGAACGTTGCACGAACAGAGTCCTTCAACTTGGGTTCGAACGGTAGAATCTTCAAGCTTTTCTTGATTTTGGTGCTCTCATCATTAGGGAACATATGAGACATGGCTTCTGACCAATTGTTCAAGAACATGAGTCCAAGATTCTTTGGATCTTTGATGACTTGTCTATCAAAGAAAGGCTCCAACTCATGAACCAAACTCGTTGATTCTTCTTGTGCTCCTTCTTCAAGGCTTTGACATGTCGAAGCCCATGCTTTGATGAACATGGTGGAAGATTTCCCATCGAGAACAGCATGGTGGGTGCTGATTCCGATGCTGAATCCACTGTTGGGGAAGAGAGTGATCTGAAGAGACATAGCAGCAGCATGATATTCCAGTGTTTCCAATTCTGGTACGAAGCATCGAGTTTCAGAAGCTTCACGGGGTGAGTTATACCCCAAAAGATGGTTGAAATCTGCATCGGATTCTGCTATGAGAAGTGAAACTCCATCACCAGGATTGTACTGAACGAATGGCTTATCTGAATCAGAAGGCCAAACCAAGTTTCCAGCGAGAGGGAGGAAGTGTTGGAGGGTAAGAGAGAGCGAGGTTTTGAGCTTGGGAAGCACTTGTTCGAAGAACAAAGATGGAGGACAGTGAAGTTTGTAGAAGAAGACACGCTCAACGGGGTGGAACCGAACCCAGAACAAGTCAAAGTAAGTAAGAGGAAGAGAAACAACGTCGGTTGAGTGTTCTGGTGGTGGAGAAACTCTGCATTTGTCAAGGATTTTGATGGAGGTGTGGTTGTTAGAAGAAGCCATTGATGATAATGGTAGAAATTTGAGAAGGAGAGAAAGAAAGAAAGAAAAATGGATGGTGGTATGGTTGGGCGGCCTGCTATGGCGGTTGTAATGAGTGTCTTTTAATTTGTAGTGATTGGAAAGAATAGCGACTATTTAAGGTTGGGATGTGCCAAAAATTAGTTAAATAAGCTAAGTTTTGATAAGTCCAAGTGATATACAAATTGAGTTTTATATGTGCTTTGATGTTATCATGTTTTATTTTTAAAAATTAAAGTTAAAGAGTAGAGAAGTACGGATGCCAATAATGTGGGATTTTTTTTAAAATAAATAAAAAAATTTCATATATCATTTTTATTCAATAATTCTATATGAATAAGTGGTTTTGACCAACTAAGTACAATTAAGTAATTTATTTGTATGCTAAATAAAAGATTATTTCGATGTCAAATAGAATTTTATTTAGGTGCACTTTTTTATATTATTTAACACCGAAATAATATTTTATTTAGCATATAAATAAACCACTTGATTATACTTGGTTGGCCAAAATCACTTATTCAAATAATATTATTCATTTTTATTTTTATATATACATTATTAATTTCTGACTCTCCAATAATTCTGCCAATATTTTTTAAATATATTTATGCTAACGTATACATAAAAAATAAATTTCTTTTTGTGTAAATTGATAAATACGAAATTTTTTATTTATTAAAAAAAATCCTAATAATGTGCATTTGTTGTTGTGCATCTTGGTCTTTCATTCCTTGTTTGCGTCACAGGTGACGAATTATTCAAAGTAAACAAGCGCCCAAATTCGTTGCCACATGCATAGATTAACACGGCTTCTAGATAGCCTTTCACCTTTGCCGGAGATTGACGATTTTGCTTTTTGGATGTCATATTCATGTAATAAAATAAAGAATATATATCCATTTTTATGATGAAAAATTTTAAATAAGAGACATTAGGCTCCAATGAAATGAAAGTTAATTATATTTTAATGTTCAACTTTTTATTTCATAAATTAAATTATTTTCTAAAACATAATTTAACTTATATTTTTAAGAATTAATTTATTTTATAAAATAAAAAAATTGAGACTAATATAATCTATAAATAAAAATTAAAAACTAAAAATAATTAATTTTAATTAGAAATTAATGTATTTATTTCTAAATTTTTTAACGACCAAAATAATATAAATTTTAAAATAAAATAATTCAAAAAACATAAATATTTAAGTGCAATCAACTCATATGAAATTACTTATTAAAAAATATAAAATAATTTAATATATTTAACTAAATTATAATTTAATAATTTAAAATATCAATTTCATATTAATCATCTTAAATAAAAGAAAAATCAAAACACTGGTCATAAAATACTAAAGTTTAAAACACGCCAAAAAAAAAAAAAAATAAATCTAAAAAGGACGGTCACTTAAATGTTAGTCTAACTTCTACCACTATGAAGTAACCATATTTAATATTTTAACTTTAAATGTCTGTCAAAAAAAAAAAACCTTAAATATGACATCATGGATTCAAGTTTGCGAGACGAGACACAAAGTATGCACTCGTGAAACAAGAATTTTGAATACAGAAAACGGTGATAATAATAATTACATGGAGATTACTGATTAGTCTAATTATTAGCTATTATGACATTAAGGATAACTAATTGGATGGTGAATATTTGAATTTGAAATATATTTAAAAGAAGTAAAGTAATAATAAATTTGTCTTGTGGCGATTCAAACTAATAAGGCAAGTGTGAAGCTTTCATTTTATTTTGCTAGTTGGAGGTTCCAAGAAGTTTCTGTCATTCTGATTAGTCTAAGGCATGCAGAGACCAAGAATGGATGGATTTGCTGTTTAAGACCGACAAATCACGCTGGAACACAACAACGTGCATCTCAATATTTTTTCACAAATAAAAGCATAAAACAGTAGCTTCTTTAAATAAGATAAGAGCCACATTTTCACATCCACCATTCCATCCCACAAGACAATACAACCCCTCATTAGATTAAGGTACAAAAATCCCAATCGTTCAAATTTAATACCTATGATTAAAACTAAATCATCTCAGAATAAGCAAAAAGTTTAGTAAAAACAATCTTATTAAAATTACTCTTATAAATAGGTATGGCATACGGATCTAATTAAGAAATTAATTTTTTTTAGCCAACGTGAAGTAATTGTTTTAAAATTATTCTTTTCTAAATTTTATATTCTAAATTTTAATTTTAAGTTCTAAACTATAAATTGTAATTCTAAATTAACTTTAAAAAAATCAATTAAAAAAGTAATCTTTTTCACTCAATTTTTTAGAATGATTATTTTAACTTCAATTTTAAACTCTCAGCAACTCTAAACAATAAATTCTCAAACAACAATTGAAAAATAATTTTACAATAATAAAAAAGCTGACTAATATTAATACACTTATTCTATTCATTCGTATCAAACGATTTTCTATTTTTCATACATTGAAGTTTGTTAAAAATAGAAAACTTTTAAGTTTCAATAGAGACTAATAAATATGCACAAAAACTAAAGCCTCTTGCTTTCCTTCAACTCTGAAAATTTAAGATTTAACGGTAAAGATTAATTACAAAATTAATTAACAAGAGTAATGGGATAGGAGAGAAAAAACAAAAAGATATTGGTGAGTTATAACAACATCTTCAATTCTGGCATCAATTTGAATTTTATTTTGAGTCTCAGCCATATAAATATTTGAGTAACCATATGTGATTTAATATTAAAACAAAATTTGTTGCTGCAATGCTTAATCTCAATTTAATTTATATTTAATTTAAATTAAAAAAGCTTAACAAAAATAATTATATACGTATAATTATTTTATTGATTTTGTTAAAGGTAATATGGTTTTATTTTAGTGAAATTTGTATCATTTTATCAATCAACTTTAATGCAATAAATCAATTTTAAATTAGTTTATTTCTTGAAAATATCAAAATTGATACTTTAAATTAGCTCATTCATACTCTAAATTACAAATGCAATGAGACAACAAAAAAAGAAAATACATATTCAATTTTAAGAGAAAGAATACTTCTTAATTCGTAAATATATATGGTTAAGTCTAGACAATTAAGTACTCTTTTTTTCAAATTAAACACATCATTTTACATGTCCAACAACAATAAAATAAAAAGAGTACATTTATATCTTTAGCAATTCGAAAATTATTTTGTTCAATTTAATATGTATAATATTATGAGTTTAATTTTAATACATCAAAGTTAAAATATTTTATATAACTGTATAATTAATCAATTTTTTAAAATTTTTATCATAAAATCAATATATATATATATATATATATATATATATATATATATATATTAATAAAAAATAAACTACTAAGTTTTATTATCTTTTATCCATTTTTGGATTATAAATACAAGCATATAGTATAGAGCTCCACAAATGTATTCCCTCCTTATGAGAGGGGCATCAATAATCTCTTTAAAAATATTTTTGAATTTAACCCCACACTAATTTATTATCATTTCTAAAATTTCCTAAATTTTTTTTAGTTTTAGTTTATACCTCCTTTTTCTTCCTCTATTTTTTTTCCTCTCTCAAATACCGTGGCATCTGCTATGTGGAATAAGAAGATGGGACTTTTGACTCAATGCTACGTAAGATTGCTAAGAACTCCCCTCATTACCAAAACCATCGTACCTCATCTTAGCAATCCTATTTTCAGTTTTGATGACAATATTAAATTTCTGAATTTAAGTCCAAATGGATTTATATGGTAAATTAAAAAAAATCTAGGAAATTAATAACTTCTGGATGAGAACTCTTGTTAAGAATTTAATTATTGCAAATGAAAATGAAATTAAAAGGGATCTTTATCTTCTCTCGGCAACAATTATTCTTTCCTCTGAAAGAAAATTCACAACTTTGCGTTCTTCCTTTCTTTCACTTTTACTATTTACACGATAATGTTACTTGGTGTTGATAGATATGTTTACAGTGTTTCTTTTTTTCAATGTTTCATTACTTTCTTATTGTTAAATGTCTGCTATCTTCTACTCCTATTAATAATGTTATAAATTCTACTATTTGGTTTAAATTTTAACTTTCTGAGTATTATGTGTTTCAATTATAAAAAGTTTTGTAGTTCTATTTTTATTTTAGGAGAGGTCTTGGCATATTCTATACAAAATAGAGTCAAAAGGCCAAGCTCTTTATTCCACAGGCTAAGGTGTTCAAAAAAAAGAGGAAGAAGAAGGGGTATAAACTGAAATTACAAAAAAATAAAAACATTTCACAAATTATAACAAATTAAATATGGGGTCAAATTTATAAATAATTTTGGAGAGGTAACTGGTGCCGTCTCCTAGAGAGGGTTACCAAACCCTTGGCCTCCTTTATATATCTTCGTACCTATCTATCTTTCCTTTCATTGATTTTTCTCACATGGCTTCTTCTGCAAACAACAACAATACCACCATCAAAATCCACGACAAAGGTCTCGTTCCTCCTCCTAATTCTTCTTCTCCCCGACAATTTTCTCTCCCACTCACTTTCTTCGACCTCGCCTGGCTAAGGTTCCACCCTGTTGAACGCATCTTCTTCTATTCCCTTCCCACTCCACACTCATCCCTCCATTCTCTCCTTCACCAAGTGGTTCCAAATCTCAAGAACTCTCTCTCGCTTACCCTCCACCACTTCCTTCCTCTTGCTGGAAACCTTGTTTGGCCTTCTGATTCTAACAAACCACTAATTCAATACAACCTTGGTGACGGTGTTTCACTCACTATAGCAGAGTCTACTCAAGACTTGAACCATTTCTTGGTGAATTCGCCCGTTGAAGCTTTGGATTCTCGCTCTTTGGTGCCCCACTTGGAATCATCGGATTCTCATGCGTCTGTTATCTCTCTTCAGATCACACTATTTCCAAACAGTGGCTTCAGTATTGGGATCAGTTCCCACCATGCTGTTCTCGATGGAAAATCTTCAACCATGTTCGTTAAGGCTTGGGCTTATCTATCTCGTGAATGTCAATTATCCAACGAAGAATCAACAAGTTTGGCTCCTGAATTGGTTCCAATCTTTGACAAGGAAGCCATCAAGGACCCAAATGGACGCGATATCATGTTCATAAACATGTGGAACCAAATATCGTCCCTGCTTGATCCCAACAGCGATAGCAGCAACGGAAGAACCCTTAAGATCATGTCAAGTGCGTTTCCGCCATTGGTGGATGACAGGGTTAGAGCAACGTTTGAGTTAACACGTGGAGATTTGGATAAGATAAGGAACAGGGTGTTGTCCAATTGGGACATGGTGGATGATGATGATGTTGAAGATGTTAATATTATCTCTTCTTCTGCAAAGCAACCACCACCAAAGTTGTCGACTTTTGTTGTCACATGTGCCTATGTCTCTGTGTGCATTGCAAAAGCAACAGAGGAAGAATCCAAACAAAAGGGTAACAGTAGTAACAATGAAAATAAATTCGCGTTTGGATTCACTGTGGATTGCAGGGCTAAAATGGAGCCTCCGGTTCACGAGAACTACTTTGGGAACTGCGTATCCGGGCATATGGTTGATGCTGCAAAGCCAGAAGACTTCACAAAAGAAAACGCCTTGGTGATTGTAGCGAAAAAGATTTACAGAAAGGTGAGTTCGCTTGGTAGCATGGAAGGAGCGCTTGATGGAATAGAGACACTGTTCTTTAGAGGGATGACGATGATGAAAGAAGGGGTGAAAGGAATAGGAGTTGCGGGATCAGCGAGGTTTGGCGTTTATGAAATGGATTTTGGGTGGGGGAAGCCGGAAAAGGTTGAGATAACGTCGGTGGACAGAGGAATCACCATTGGGATGGCAGAGAGCAGGGACGGGAGTGGTGGGATTCAAGTGGGGCTTGTACTCAATAAACACGTGATGTCTCTGTTTAGTGATTTATTTCATGCGGGTCTGTGCTGAAAGCTTAATCAATCAAACGAACAAGCTTTTTCTGTTGTGTTGTCATTTGGAATCCGCGTGATTCTGTGGTTCATTATTTAAATAAAGAAAGTGATCTATATGATTCATAGTTTCATACATGCCACTGTTTGTTTCTCTTTGTTAGTTGCCTTTTTCATCTCAGCCATTTTATAAATGGAATGGCAGATTATTGGAGTGATATCATTGTTCAAGGACCAGAGTATGTATAATTTTGCTTTATTGCGGGTCAAACTGAGGTTGTAGGAATGTAGTACTCCCGTCTAGAGTTAAATACTATTTGGTCTTTGAAATTTAGGTTTTCATCATTTTAATTTTTAAGATTAAAAAAATTATATTAAGTTGATTATTGGCCCTTTTTTTTTTATTTAATTCTTGATAATTTTTTAAGTAACGTAATGGTTGCCTTACATATTGAATAACATAAAATAAATTTTTTTTATTTCTTCACTCATAAAATTAGCAAGAATTGAATAAAAAAAAGCACTAGGGATCAATTTAATGCTATTTTTTCAATTTCATTTATTAAAATGTTATAATTAGAATCTCAGTGATCATAATGATGCAAACCATGAATTTGAAAGACCAAAATAGTTTTTAGTTTCCTGTGTACTTATATTTATATATATATATATATATATGTAAAAATATTCTATTATTGTATTTATTAATGAAAAATAAAAACTAAAAGTAAAAATATATTCACAAATCGCAACACATATAATTCTTACTCTGTATCTACGTATTATTTCACAACACATGTATAAGAATGTTTTCCTTTAAAGAAAATAATGCTACGGTGGATTTTTACTTTTTAATGAAGAGTAGAAATTGCGCAAATTATTTTTAATATGGGAGGGAAGGGGGGTTGAACGTTAATATGATGACAGTGGGGAGTTTTACGTGAGTATGGATTTTTGTTGTGGTTCATTTTTTTTTTTTCGAGAATCTCATGCAATGCGTCAATGACGCATTCCTTTTTTATTTTGTTATTTTAAAATCAGATAATTTAAATAAACGAACGGTGACGATTGAGTTTGGTGAAAATCCGACGGTTCTCATGGAGAGAGAATCCGTCACTGACGCATTGAATGGAGAGAGAAAAGTGAATTCAACGGCTTAGATGATCCGAAGCTTGCG
>JASCZI010121163.1:4563-18108 GCA_036250425.1 Stylosanthes scabra | reverse complement strand
CAGGCAGCACAACAAAATTCACTAGATTTAAGAATCTTCTGGTTCTTAAGTGAATGACCATGAGAATTTTCAATAATTCTCCGCATCATAGTTGCCCCAGGATGACTCAATCGTTCATGCCAAATCATGAACTCTTTTGGATTTGTAAACTTCTGGTTTACAACAACATGTGATTCAACTGGGCTAATTTTGATATAGTATATCCCAGAAGAAAGTGAAGGCAATTTTTCTAATATTACTTTCTTATTTGAATCACGACTAGTAATACAGAGGTACTTATTATTATCCTCATTTACTGTCTCAATATGATATCCATTTCGGCAAATATCTTTAAAACTCAACAAGTTCCTTGGAGACTTGGTAGATAATAGTGCATTATTTATCATGAATTTTGTTCCTTCAGGAAACAAAATCATAGCTCTTCCGGAGCCTTCAATCACATTGGTTGAACCAATGATTGTATTAACACATTCTTCTTTTGATATAAAATCAGTAAAATAAATTTTACTTTTAAGAATGGTATGTGAACTTGCACTATCCGCAAGGCAAACATCATCGTTATATGTCATTGCCATCTTTCTCTTTCTTCAAAGTAGATAAAATTATAATCACAATTAGAAAAATAAGAATGAAATACAACAGATTATGTATTTAGTGCATGTACATATAAATATATATTAATTAGCACATATGATCACAAAACCAAAGCATGTCCTGGTGGTAAAGGCTGTGCCTTATAAACCACTGGATATGGGTTCAAAATCTAGTATCAGTTTGTTTTTCATTTGTATTTCTAATCATGGTATTTCTATGGTGTGCACTAGAGCACTGTGGTCATGCGAAGGTGTAGTCTGCGAGAACCATAGACTCACACGGTTTAATAGTTTTCTGATCGAATCGTCTGGTCCGGTCCATATTTATAACTATGGTTTATTATTTAATTTTCTTATATCTATAATGCTTTCACTTTGATAATTAATCATCTTATTTTAACCTCTAGACTTTCCAATATTTTCATTTTTCTCTTAAGTGTGGGTAAATATACTTTATTGAATTCATACATAATACAAGAAAATGACATTTAAATATTACATTACTTGATGACATTAAAACTTAAACATATAACAAAAACATATATTATACTCTTCTATCATTAATTAAGTAGCCAATATTTCCTTCATCATCTTCGAAGAAATCAGAGACGTCGCAGTGAGTGGTTGAAGTTTCAGCATCATCCTTTGAAACAAAATTTGTTTCTTTTTCTTTATTATCTTTCTTTAAGGATGCCTGATAAAGATCAACCAAATGTCTTGGAGTACGACAGGTACGAGACCAATGGCCAACACCACCACAACGAAAGCATTTGTTCTCTATTTTCTTATTGTGCCCGTTATTTCTTTCCCACTTCAGGTGAAGTTTTCTCTTATGGAAATTATTCTTTCTCCTTCCATAAAATTTTCTTTTATTAAATTCTTGCCTTTAACCACTTTGGGGTCATAATTTGCCACATTCACTTCAGGGAGTGGGGCAGCGCCTGCTGGGCGAGCTTCATAGTTTTTCATGAGCAGTTCATTATTCTGCTCAACCACAAGAAGGCAAGAAATTAATTCAGAATATTTGTAAAACCTCTTTCTCGATACTGCTGCTGCAGGAGCACGTTCGAGGCATGGAAGGTAGTGAATGTCTTTTCCAACATATCATGGTCAGTGATAACTTCCCCACATAATTTCAATTGTGAGGTAATTCGGAACATAGCCGAATTATAATCACTGATAGTTTTAAAATCTTGTAGACGTAAATGCGTCCACTCATAACGGGCTCGAGGAAGAATCACTGTCTTTTGGTGATTATTCTATCACAGATTTTCAGGATCTTTTAGGGTCAGATATTCATTTTTAATCCTTCATCAAAATGATGACGAAGGAATATCATAGCTTTGGCGTTATCCTTCAAGGATGCTCCATTATTAGCCTCAATGGTGTCTCCAAGACCCATTGAATTCAAATGGATTTCGGCATCAAGTACCCATGATAGAAAATTATTACCAGATATATTAAGTGGGACAAATTTCAAATGAGAAAGATTAGACATAGTGAAGTTTAGTACCTTATATATTTAGAACAAATTGATCAAAGATTTTTGCTTCAAAGCGGATCGATCAGAGCTTCGTGCTGATAACGTGTTATAAAACTGAAGCTATAAAAGAGAGAATAATAGAAAAGTAAGAGAAAGAGTTAGAGAGCAAGAATATGAAATTCTTATTGATTTCTAGATATTGAAAACTTATGAAATCATAGCCCTATTTATAGGTGAAGAGTTACTGTGCAAATAGTAATTTCATACCGTGCAAATAGTAATTTCATACTGTGCAAATAGTAACTTGATTTGGAATGGACGGCCATAATTTATTGGGTTACTATGCCGTATAGTGCCAGCATGGTAACCGGCTGCCCCAACACTCAATAATTATAACAAATAAAAAGTCAATGTTCCCAGTTAACACAATATTTAAGTTGTTAGGTGACAAGGTAATGACATCTATTAAAGTATAAAAAGAATAGGGCTTTAGGCTCGGTGCTCACCACTTGGGAGTCTTATTTGGTTGACATGTGGCAGTATGTAGAATCGCGCCAAGTATCTCTTAATAAGTGGTTGAATGATGTCACATATGTTAATTAAAAATTTAATTAAAATTAAAATAGAAATAATTAATGAACAAAAAGTAATAAATCAGGCAATTAGGGTGATTGATTTGTTGAAATTTGAATATGAAATTATGGTATTTTTTCAAAGTTAAAAAAAATGGTTATAAATAATACTTATAACTTGAGGATTAAAAAATATTCACATTCCATCCCTTCCTCTTCCTCTCCCTCACCCTCACGTTTTTTAATTTCATTTTGCGTCTCATATTTCGCCGGCCACCACTCCTCCAGCAGTGTTGATGATTTTCGTGGCCATTTCTCAATTTTAATGTTTGTACGTGGTTCTTCATATATCAGGCAAGTAAAGATTACACAAATTTAAGATTAAAATATATTGAAAATTTGATATCTGTCAGCACCCAAACATCTACATGAAGGTAAAGATTTGAGTTTGGTTCTTATTATTTTGTTCTAAGTTTGAAAAATTCTGTGTTTGTTTTTTCTTTTGGTATGAAAATACATGTTTTTATTTTTTATTTTTTGGAATCCGAATATTGACTTTCAAATTCTTCAAATTAAAATTTTAAGGCCTAATGAAAGAAAATTTTTTGTTGCTTTGATTTGAGAAGAGATACAAGGATATTTGGCAAGGAAACAAGTTGAAAGAAATAGAACAGATCCAACAATATTTATAGACTATGTATTATATTCATGTAGTTTTTCTCTGAACACAATACCCTCTTCTTCTAAATAAAATAAATGCAGATGAATTTTATAAAAGTGATTTTATCTTACTATTTTATCAATTGATTCCCATTTGTATTATTGTCGCACAAAGCAAGGCAGTATTTTTCGATGGTCCTATTGAAGTCTAACTACAAATTAGTTATAGCTATTATTGCATAATATAATGGTATTGTTTGATTTACATAGCCATGTCTATGTAGTATGGTATTAATGTTCAAATTAGTCGTCTCTTTTATGTTCAAACTTTATAGCGGTTATTTCAAACTCTGCTTTAGGTTAATTTATTTGTTTAATAGATTTATAATGAAAAGAAAAAACTAAGCTTCAAAATGAACATCTATGCATATATAGGAGATTTTATGTGATTTCTAATCTAAAAAGATATTATGGTTATTTAGTTTAAGGTCGCACTATGATATCTAAATTCCTATTTATTCAAAAATATGTTCTTTATAAATTTTAGGGAATTTATAATCTTTAATCTGATAACGCAAACATTAAGGTATTCATTTCAAAAAAATGATAAAATGTAGACATTAATTTAATTATAAACGTTAACAATTTATCTAAGAATTAATCAGGAAATAATTAAAGATTTTATTTTGTGTGTTAATCAGGGAAGAATTTGATATTTTATTCATTACGTTAACCATTTCCATTTTAAATTAAAAAAATTATGTGAGGTAATTTCGAGATGATTGTGATCACATCTGTTAGTTATTTTGGTAGATTTAAATTTAAATAAGTAAATAACTGAGATCACATGTTTAATAATAAATAAAAATTATAATAGAATCATGGTGACGTTTCAAATCAAGGAGTAAACAGATTAGTGATAAAGAAAAAAGTGGTTGAATGATGTCACACATGTTAGCTATAAACTTAAAATTAAAATAGAAATAATTAAAGAACAAAAAAAAATTAGGATCATTCAATTTGATTACAGTAAAAAAAAAATGAATTTGTTGAGATTTTGAATTTTAATTCGTTCACTTAATTTGCTTTTTAAGATTTTTAATTTTAATTTTATAATTACCCTTTTTCAAAGAGAATATTTGATATTTAAATATTGTCAAATTTACATCAACATTATTTCTTAAGTTGGATCAATTGAATTTTGAAAAAATGATAACAAGTGTTTATAATCAAATTTAAATGAAACGCAATCCTAATAACGTACCGGACACAAAAAAAAAAATTCCTAATAATGTACCAAAACAAACACTCAAGAATTAGTTATTTATTGTGAGCAATTATAGCAGAAGGTTGGTCAATTATGGGCTTTTATTTAACTTTTGAGTATGAATGGAAATAAGGATTCTCTTTAATTATGTAATCAATCACATTTGGAACCATTTTGTTGATTGCTAATTTTTTATATCCCTACTTTTTTTCATAATTTAAAAACTTTATAAAAAAAATCAATAAATAACAAATTTTTGAAATTCTAATTCAGTTTAATATTTTTTGGATTGAGTTAGGATCTTAGGAGGATTTTTCTATCTTTAAAATATTTTTTTAATCTTTTGCCGGTTTACAGATGAGATGTGAATTTATTAGTTTAGTTATTTAATGTAAACTATTTAAATTTGAATTACAACACTAAATTTTTTAAAAAAATCACTAATTCTACTTTTAAAGTTAGAGTCAATTTGAAGTGGCTTTTAAAAAAATATATATTTTTAATGTCTTATTTAAAAAAATTATTAATAAAAACGGCTTTTATTTTGGGGAATTTTTTAAAACAACACATTATTATCTTATTAAAAAACACATAATTTATTCTTTTTTAAGAAAAGTACTTTTTTAAAAAATGCTTTTTTAAACGAAAAAAGTACTTTTTTCCTAAAAAAAAAACTAATCCAAATTCATATTTAATCAAGTTAAAAATAAATGATATATTAACACGCTATTGCATGTAACGCACGGACAATATTCTAGTTATGATTAAGAAAAACAGCAACGTTTACCAACTATCATGCATATTAATTATATAGTTGTATACTTATTCATTTGTTTCATAATATGAATTTAGCACATATAATAAGATTACAGATTAAGAAATTGTTATTGAAAATATAAAGAATTTAAGTTTTCAATGTATTATTTTATATTTATTAAATGTAAACATTTAAAATCTTTAATATTAAACTTATCATATGGACATATCATATTAGCTAAATCCTTATAATATTTGTCATATCTACCATTTTAAAACTTTCTAATTTTTATTAAATGTTTTTCCAATTTGACCTTAAATATAATTTTAAGAAAAGAAGAAATATATTATTTTAGTGGCAATAGCATTATAACTACTATTTGTTTACTTAAAAGGTTTTTATCAATGATGATCATAAATTCACTAAAATATTTCAGTGATAAAGTACAAGACAATTCATATCTAATTACTGGGAAGACACACACAAAAAAAATCTAATTACTGGTAAATATATTATTGATTATTTTTATTGTTACTGAAAGCAAAATAAATTGTTAAAGAAAATTTATTTTTCATACACACATTAAATTCCCAAATTAGTCTCCATTAGTCCTTATTTCAACAGTAATTTTATCCCTCTATCAAAATGTTTTCTTTAAAAAAGTTATGTCCAATACAAAATTTATTGAATACCAATTTGACTTTTTATTTCTTGCCGTCTTTGATATCAAATAGCAGGCATGGGACATGGAAAAACCACTCCTAAACTTCAAGCTACATGAGTTGAAACCTTGCACTATAAATTAAAGCATTAGTAATTCACTAGGAGCTGCCCAAAAGAAAGAAAAAACATTAACATAATCAAAGTTGTTCATAGCAAATAAAGCTATGGCTTCAAAAAATGGGCACAAAGCAAATGAGATCTTCAAAGCTCAAGCTCTTGTTTACAGGAACATGTTTGGCCACCTAGACTCCATATGTCTCAAGTGGATCATTGACTTTCTATACCAGACATAATCCACAACCATGGCAAGCCCATTACTCTTTCAGAATTGGTCTCTACTCTGAATATTCCATCTGCCAAAGCTGAAAGTGTGGATCTTTTCATGCGCTACATGGCGCATAATGGATTCTTTCATACAGTAAGAATCTACCACTCACATGCCTCCAAATTTGCTAATTTATATTTTAATTTGTATAATGGTTAAATTATACACTAATCCAACTAGGTCCCTATAGTTTAAAAGTTTACAACTGAGTTTCTATGTCGAAAAAAATTTACAATTTAGTCCTTATTTAAATTTGATGTTAAAAAATCGCTAAATCATGTACTATCATGATTGTATTCTTATTATTGCATTTAGTGGACTGCTTCTTTGGTTTATGAAATGAGATTTTTTTGTCAATCATAATTTCAACTCATGCACATGATATCAAATATGATTGCAACATGTAATATGCCACATAATATTCTGTTACATCAAATATTTTTCAGACGGTAGGAACTAAATTATAAATTTTTTACGAGTAGATGAATTCAATTATAAACTTTTAAACTATAAAAGTTACAATTTCACTAAAACTATAGGAACTAGTGTATAATTTATCCTTATATATAATTTGTTAGGAAAAATATACATATTGCTTGAGGAAATCAAAACTGATTCCAATCTAAAATCTAAATATAGGATCTAATATTGCTGATCGACTTATTCAAAGAAATTGTTTTATGACATATAATTAAAATTTTTATAATCGAAAATTTTATAATTTAATATTTGTTAAATATCAAAAAAATTTAATGAACTTGTCCAAGAAAAATTCATCAGATTTAATATTTTAGATACAAATAGCAAATTCATCCTAGCCTCTAATTATATCATAGCATATGTAGATTCTTATTTATATCTGTATAACAAATTAAGGTAAGAATGATTGACGACAATGATGGCAAGCAAGAAAAAGAAAAGGAAGCATTTGCTCTCACAACAGCATCAGAGCTCTTAATTAAAGGAACTGATCACCCTTGTATATCTCCAGTTGTTGAGTTGGTTACTGATTCAACTATTTCAGTTTGGTTCCATCATCTAAACAAGTGGTTTTACGACGAAAACCGCCCTCTATCCGAAATCACCTTGGGGAAACCCTTCTGGGAGTTTCTTGTTAAGAACCCTACACACATGAGCTTGTTCAATGAAGCTATGGCCAGTGATTCTCAGATGATGAAGTTGGCACTAAAGGATCACAACATGGCCTTTCAGGGCTTGGAATCAATTGTGGATGTTGGGGGTGGAACTGGAACCACAGCTCAAATTATCAGTGAAAATTTCCCAAAACTCAAATTTATAGTATTTGATCTTCCACATATTGTGAAAGGTCTGAAGGCAAGCAACAATTTGAGCTTTGTTGGTGGAGACATGTTTGAATCCATTCCTAAGGCTCATCCAGTTCTTCTTAGTACGCATTTATTTTCCCTTCATTTCTCAAGGTTCATTTCTGAAGGTTTATATTATGTGTACACTAAAATCAGCCATCATTTATAATACATATTAAAATATAAAATACATATATAATTTAAGTTATATTTAGTGTGTATTTTATACTTTAATGTGTACGATATACTAGTGATTCATTTTGATATACAAATAAAATTATTCATTTTTGAATTAGATTGAATTTATTTTTGTCATGACAAACCACTCTTGTCGATTATCACGTATTATTTTAGACAATTTACATTATAAATTAAGAGAGTTAATAACTAATTTGTTTATTGAAAAGAAATTAGTTATATAATTAAGAAAAAATATTAGTAATAAAAAACATAATCAATAATCAGTCAACTTTGTATTTTTTTAGAAACAGAACATCTAAAATCTGAAGAATAGAACATCCAATTTAAATTGTTAGTTAATATTTACTAAATTTTTATTGATTACCTAATATTATTATTTTATTAATTCCTAAAAGATACAATAGTAAATTAAATGTCATGATTAATAAAATCTTTTAAAAATTAATGCCGTAAACAAATTACGGTTGAGGAAAAAAATTAGGTACTCTAAATTAAAACTACAATGGATATATTATATGATGTTAGTTATTCACTTTTTTTTTTTTTTCCTTTTACTTCCTTTGCAGCTAGTCTTACATAATTGGAGCGACGACAATTGCATAAAAATATTGAAAAACTGCAAAGATGCAGTAGCTAACGTTTTGAGCCGAGTAATTTCCGGTTCATCTTCTTCTTCATTTATGGAAAAGAGAGAACAGAAGAAGAATGGAAAAATATCTTTTATGAAGCTGGCCTCTATGACTATATAAGATATCTCCTTTTGCCGGATATTTATCACTCAAAAATATCTTTTTGTTTGTTAAAGAAATTAAATAAACATTTCGGCTTGTTCTTCGACCTTATCGATATGTTGTTGGATAGCTAATTACACTAGGCGCCTAGCTTAATGCTATTTTCCGGAAATCATTTCCAGATGATTGATAAATGTAAGCATCCTGAGATATAATTTTTTTCCGGGTTGAGTTAAATGAAGAATTGTTAGATGAAGTTTAGATAAGTCTTTATAATGGTAAGGGTTAATCCCGTGGACTTGAAATAAAAATTGCAAATTAAATTAAAACAGGTTCAGCAACAGTAATAGAGTCCAATTACAAGGATAAAAAATGCATATGCTTCATATTCACTTTGATCTGAAAACTAAATTGGAGAATATAATCTATAATCCAATATGCAGGTTCCTCCTGCATGCCCTGCTAGGAACGAATGAAATTTTACATTAAAATTCTTGAAATGAATTAATCTGATATAATTTATTAATTAAATGGAATAGGATACCGCTTCATTCTCAAACTTTCATGCATGCATTGTTATTGCTTTCGTTCTCTATTCTGTGTGTCTAGATATTCTGAAATTTCTAACATTGATGAGTTAGCTTGACAGAATAATAATGGCAATGGAAACCGCTATGAATCCAACTGTTTCAGTCAGTGATCATCAGTTGATTGGTGTCATGACAATTGTCACAACCATGAAAGCAAATTTAATCATGATATAAGAAGTAATTTATGAAAATGAAATCTAGTTATGAATTAGAGACTATCATAAAATAGTAATAGTTCCTCTGTGATTAAAATTGCCAATGTCTCAATCTTTCATAAATTATTATTCATCATGTTATTAACATTATTATTGCATTACAGATTAAATTAGTAATGCCTCTGATTCTCCTGCACCAGAACTTGAAAATTCAACGGGTCAACGAGGGTCAAATTGCACCTAAAGATGCTTCTGTTCCACCCAGTAGTCTTATTAGTGAGAGCAGGTACCTATTGAAAATGAAGACATCAATTGCTGAGTCAAAAGGGAATGGTATAGGCCACATAACTGGTGGAATCTTCACCTCAAGAGAAAAAAAAAAAAAAAAAATCATATGCATCAATTGTCAGTATTACTACAGATATTTCAACTTGTGTGCACTGTTCTGCTTTTCTTTTTCAAATTTTGATTCTTTTAGATTTTGTTCCAGATGATACTGTTAAGGTGGCAGAGCCTAACATTCCAAAGGGCCAAATAGTTGAGACAGTAGAATCTGTTGCACTTCCTGAAACAAAACCAGCCACTGTTGCATATTGATACTGCCATACTAGTATTCTTTCAGGAAGGGACAATTTCTTTTTTTCTTTCAACTATTATATTTGTTACCTTGCTTACTTTGAAACTTTATATGATTTCACTTCTTTATCAATTAAAGTTCATATATCTATAAATTTGTGATTTAATTAAAAACTTATTCAAAATATAATTAGGGATCTCATTCTTATAAAATAATTCAACATTTATTTTTCCCTTCAAGGTCTTATTTTTCGAAAAATACAACAATTTCATAAATTTGTCACAAAAAAAAAACAAAGAAAGAAAAACGAAGTACTGAAGAGACTATAAAAAAATGACAATAACCTAGAAATTGGCATATCCAAACAATCTAATTTTAATACAAACAGCCCATTTAATTTCATGAAGTGATGTTGGATGCTTGAAAGTTGAACTCAAACCAATATTTTTCTTAAACATATTTCCATTTCTAAATAAACATGTTCTACACCTAATAGGTGTGTGAAGCAGCATTCCAATAATGTAAGAAATTAAACCTGGCATTGAATGTGCTGACTCCTCAAACAGACGAGGAATTTAAGAAATTTGTGTTGCGGAAACGTGGATGATTTCAATACAAATCAATCCTATGAGTTTTACTATTATAGTAATTCCCTGGACAGATTGGATGAGGCACAATCAAGTCCCACTTAAACCCAGTCTCCTTAGACAGAATTTTATTGTCAATAAAATTCCCAAAAAAGGCCGGAAGGGAGAGACCAGTCTCACTAATTCCAACCTCCTTAGACAGAACTACTACCATAATATTACTCTACAAATATTTTTACCCAATAACCCACTAACAATATATATTGAATACTAAACAAAATAACACAGATAAATAAATAAATAACAATAAAAGAGAGAAAGGAAAGAACACACCAATTGATAACGGAGTTCGGCCAATTTTTGCCTACGTCTCCGGTCAGCACTACTTATAGCTGATCTCTTTAATATGTGAATATATAGAAGAGATTACAATTTTGGGATGATTTTAAAAACTAAAACCATAGTCCTATATATAGGGGTTTAACCCCCTTCCCCTTATTAGTTTCCAACGATGTGGGGCTAAAATTTGTGCCACCACCATCAACATTCATAAATCTCCACCTTGGCACATATTTAGACCATATCAAACGGATAATAGTGCTGACTCAAACCAAATCATGCGTGCAGGATGTTGACCAAGTCTAAACAAAGTTTAAACTTGGTTGACGTCATCACCTTAGTCATCATATCTGCAGGATTATCAGACGTGTGTATCTTCTGGAGCAGTATCTCTTTCTCTTCTAGAATTTTCCGCACAAAGTGATAGCGAACATCTATGTGCTTCGTTCTTGCATGATAAACTTGGTTCTTCGCTAAATGAATAGCGCTCTGACTGTCACAAAACACTTTTATGTGCTTTTGACCAACTCCCAAGTTTTTAAGCAATCCTTGAAGCCAAATCGCCTCTTTTACAGCTTCTGTCACTGCCATGTACTCTGTCTCCGTCGTGGACAAATCTACTGTTGACTGTAAAGTAGACTTCCAACTGACTGGTGCTTTTGCTAGGGTGAACAAGTATCCAGTCGTCGATCTTCGCTTATCCAAATCTCCTGCATAATCGGAATCATAATATCTAACTATGCTTTGACCAAGAGAAACATCCTGCTCAAACACTAAACCAACATCTGCAGTATTTTGAATATACCGCAGAATCCATTTGACAGCTTGCCAATGACCTCTACCTGGATCATGCATATACCTGCTAACAACTCCAACTGCCTGAGAAATGTCAGGCCTTGTACACACCATTGCATACATCAAGCTACCAACCGCATTAGCATAAGGAACTTTAGCCATGTATTCTCGCTCTTCATCATCTTTAGGAGATAACAGACTACTAAGTTTGAAATGAGGAGCAAGAGGAGTACTTACAGGTTTTGTATCTTCACTTATACCAAAACTTTGTAGCACCTTCTTCAAATACTGCTTCTGAGTCAGACAAAGCTTGCCTCTTTCTCTATCTCTGCTTATCTCCATGCCGAGAATCTTTCTAGCTTCTCCTAAATCCTTCATCTCAAACTCTTGTTTCAACTGAGCCTTTAGCTTCTCTATTTCAACTTGGCTCTTCGATGCTATCAGCATATCATCAACGTACAAGAGTAGATAGATGTAGGACCCATCTTGTAGCTTTTGAAAATATACACAATTATCATACTTGCTTCTTGTGTACAACTGGCCCATCATGAACTTATCAAATCGTTTATACCATTGCCTTGGTGATTGCTTCAAACCATAAATCGATTTGTTCAACTTGCACACCCAATCTTCTTTTCCAGCAACCTCGAATCCTTCTGGCTGGGACATATAGATTTCCTCTTCCAATTCACCGTGTAGGAATGCGGTCTTCGCATCAAGTTGAGCTAGCTCTAAATTCAACTGTGCTACCAAGGCCAACAAAATTCCAATGGAGGAATACTTCACAACTAGAGAAAACACCTCATTATAGTCAATACCATCCTTCTGAGCATAGCCTTTAGCTACCAACCTTGCCTTGTAGCGGACATCATCTTTGTTAGGAAATCCTTCTTTCTTGGTGAACACCCATTTGCACCCAATTGCCTTCTTATCCTTTGGTAGTTGTACCAACTGCCATGTATTGTTCTTCTGAAGGGATTGCATCTCTTCTTCCATGGCTTCCTTCCATCTTTCATTCTCTGAACTTCCAACTACTTCACGAAAGGTGGATGAAACTTCTTCAACTACTGGAAGTGCATAAGCTACCATATCGACAAATCGAGCAGGCTTACGAATTTGTCGGCGTGGTCTGCTAACTGCAATTGTCTCTGATTGCTGTAAGGGGATTCCATGTGAATCCTCTTCTTCATCTGACTCCTCTTCTGCCATAGAAAAGTCGGTAAGTATGCTACTAACTGGGTTAACAACTAGCTGCTTGAACTCCACCTTCTTTGGTGTATGCTCCACCTGCTGTGGAGTACCATCAGCTTCTTCTTTATCTGCCTTCAACATAGTCGATTCATCAAACGTAACATTTCTGCTGACAATGATCTTCTTTGTGTCTAGACACCAAAGGCGATATCCTTTGACTCCAGAACTAAACCCCATAAAGAGGGCCTTCTTAGCTCGTGGATCCAACTTTGATTCGGTTACATGGTAGTATGCAATCGAACCAAATATACGCAGAGAATCATAATCAGTTGCATGTTTTCCCGACCATACCTCCAAAGGTGTTCTATTGTTGATTGCAGATGATGGCAAGCGATTAACAAAATGTTGTGCATATCTCACAGCCTCCGCCCAAAACTGTCTGTCTAACCCAGCATTAGACAGCATGCACCGAACTTTCTCCACCAATGTCTTGTTCATACGCTCTGCCACCCCATTTTGTTGTGGTGTATGTCTGACTGTGAAGTGTCGAACAATACCATACTTCTGACAAACCTCCTGGAATGGATCACTCTTGTATTCTCCACCGTTGTCTGATCGGAGAACTTTTATCTTCCTTCCTGTCTGGTTTTCAACTTTGGCTTTCCAACCAAGGT
>JASCZI010121162.1:0-26467 GCA_036250425.1 Stylosanthes scabra | reverse complement strand
TTTCCTGTTGATTTTGTGATACTAGACATGGAGGAAAACCCAAAAGCACCTTTGATTTTGGGAAGGCCTTTTCTGGCCACTTCAAGAGCTCTGATTGACATGGAAAGTGATGAATTAATGCTAAGAATCCATGATGAATGCTTGATCCTCAATATTTATAAATCTATGCATTCATCTAGTTGTTCAAAGACCTGCATAAAGATCAATTCAGTTGATCCAACAAGCACAAAACCTCCAGAAAGAAGCGGGAAGACAATTGGGAACAACTCTCAAGACAAAGCAACAGCCATCTCACTTATTACAGCCAAGGAAGAGAAGAGGATGAAAGAGCCAGCAGCTTACATGCCAAAGCCACCATACCCACAAAAGTTAAAGGCATAAAACAAAAACAAAACTCCAAAGAAGGAACCCAAGGAAGAAAAGGGTGCAACCAGTGATTCTGTGAAGTTCCAGCAAATCCAGAAAACTCCAACCATGCCTTATCTTCCTACCATAATGGGGAGCAACAACAAGACATACATGATCACAGAAGGTGTATGCAACAAGTTCTTTGAGCCACCATGAGGAGACAAGAAGCAACATCAAACTAATGACGATAAAAGAGCGCTTGTTAGGAGGCAACCCAATCATAGTATCCTTAATAGTTTTAGGACTTAGTTATCTTAATTCTTATCTCTAATTCATTATATAATCACTTCTCTCATTGGTTTTGTAGAAGAAAAAGAAAAAGGAAGCATAAACAAGGAAAAAACAGAGCAAAATCACCTTCATTTAATGCTAGACCACACGTATAACGTGACTTCTTCACGTAATACGTGGGGTCTCTGCCCCTCATCCATATTTTGCATCTTCATCCCCACGTATGACGCCATGCTTTACATTATACGTGGGACATTTCATCAACATACACCCCAAATGACAGAGGCTGGACGTTATACATCCCAGCCTCACGTCATACGTGGGGGTTTTCATAAAAAGCATTGAAGATTACAGAAGCCACACGTTATACGTGAGTTCCATAGGTATAACATGGGCATTCTGTTGCTCACCATCAAATTCTTCTCATTATACGTGGTCTGATCCATTCCACCAACAATCACATGCATTCAAATTCATCTCACAATCCATCATTCATAACATATACAGAGCATTCATTTATATCCATTCATTCTTCTACATGTTCACATACTAAGTTTGGTGTTTTCACACCAACTTTGGTGTCTCACCTTGCCTTATGCATTCTAGCATTTTTCCACTAACACTCTCACCTTCTTTCTCTGTTTTCTCTTATTCTTTTGCTTAGGGACAAACAAAAATTTTAAGTTTGGTATTGGTTTGAGTGTTCTTCCACTCACACTCAATTGACATCATCATCATCCAAAGAAGATACAGAAGAAGATGAAGACTGAAAAAGAGCTTAGAACAAAGAGTGAGAGGGTAAAAACAAAAGTGAGGTATTCTGTTCTCTTTTGTCCACTCCCCAACTAATGAAGGGCTTCAAGGCCCACGACTAGGCGTGGAGGATATGTCAGCAACCTGCAGAATCCTGAAAATGAGAGAATTCAAGCATGTTAGACCAATTAAATGACTAATCCAAAAGACTATTATGGACTTAAAATGCTAAGTTTGAGTGAACGTATGGACACCAAACTTAATTTGTACTAAGAGGGTTATTAGATGCAATAATCATGCTAGAAACCTAACAACACCAAATTTAGTTTGTGAATCCATATTCTAAATGTTGCAAAATGCAAAATGTGCAACACCAAATTTAAAATGTGATAATAGGATTGAAAAACTCCCTTGGGGCTGCTAGTTTTGCAGCCTAGGCCTCTTTATGGATAAATGGTTGGTTGTTTTCTCAATTTTCTGCTATGCACCATTTGATACTTCTTGTTATTGATTGCTGCCAAGTTTGGACAGCAACCTTGTATTCACCATGTATGCTCCATTCTCCACCTAAATGACACGAAACTTAAAATAGAATGACATATTTAAATTAGTAATCATAAACAAAAGGATAAATAGGATGGGTGCCACCCATCAAGGGCTCTTTTAGTGTCACTAGCTTGACAAATTTCCTTTATTGTTGAGGTTGGGTTGGTTGATGAAGGTGCAGTCCCTCACTTAAGTAATGCTTGAGCCTATGGTCATTTACCACAAACTTGGTTCCATCCTTGTCATTTTGGATTTCCGCATGACCATATGGTGAAACTTTTACAATAGTGAAAGGACCGGACCATCTAGACCTCAATTTACCCGGAAATAACCTTAACCTTGAATTGTAAAGTAGCACTTTTTGACCCGGTTCAAGTGTTTTCCGCTGGATTTTCTTGTCATGCCACTTCTTTGTCTTTTCTTTGTAGATTTTGGAGTTGTTGTAGGTTTCACATCTGAATTCTTCCAATTCATTGAGTTGTAGACTCGATTTTCTGCACTAGCCTTGTGGTCCATATTGAGAAACTTAAGAGCCCAATATGCTTTGTACTCCAATTCTAGAGGTAAGTGACATGCTTTTCCATAAAGTAGTTGATATGGGGACATCCCTATGGGAGTTTTAAATGCTGTCCGGTATGCCCACAATGCATCATCAAGCTTCCGAGACCAATCCTTCCTTGATGTGTTGTGACTATTTTTTCTAAGATCCTTTTGAGTTCTCTATTTGACACCTCTACTTGGCCACTTGTTTGTGGATGGTAGGGGGTTGAGATCTTGTGCTTTACTCCATAGGCTTGCAAGAGTTGCTCCAAGTACTTGTTGCAAAAGTGGGATCCTCCATCACTAATCAAGGTCCTTGGAACTCCAAACCTACAAAAGATGTTTTTCTGCAAGAATTTCTGCACAACTTTAGAATCATCAGTTGGGGAAGCTATTGCTTCCACCCATCTAGAAACATAATCAATAGCAACTAGAATGTATTCATTAGAGTAAGAAGGTGGAAATGATCCCATGAAGTCTATGCCCCAAACATCAAATATTTCAAGTTCAAGTATATAGTTTTGAGACATTTTATGTTTCCTTGATATATTTCCAGCCCTTTGGCATTGGTCACATCTCTTGACAAAGTCATGAGCATCTTTAAAGATAGTGGGCCTATAAAGATCACTTTGGAGCACCTTAGCCGATGTTCTATCTTCACTAAAGTGTCCACCATAATCTGAACCATGATAATGCCACAGAAGTTCTGTAATGTTTTCATCCGATATGCACCTTCGGATTATACCATCCGCACATCTCCTAGAAAGATAAGGGTCATTAGGAAAAGAATATTTCAGACACCACTTAGCTTAATAAAGAAGAAGGATTTCTTAATATGGCCCTACCATACAGACGGGGTTTATACCATCAAAACAAGGTATCATGTTGTCAAAAAGGAGATGGACGAAAAGAAATAGGTTGGATCATGCTCTGAAATGAATAATAGGGAGCTTTGGAAGGAAATATGGAATATGCACTGCCCCGGGAAATAAAACTGTTCTTATGGGGGGCAGCTTACAACATAGTTCCAGTCAATTAGAATTTGCACAAGAAAAAAAAAAAAAAGCTAAAGATCCTAAGTGTCAGATATTCAACAAGGAAATTGAATCTATTGAAGATGCTAACCTATTGTGCCCTTGGACTAGACCAACCTAGTTCAGTAGCCAAATGCATTTATGTAGGACCGGAGATAGGTAGCATTGGTATACTATGTTGGGAGATATGGAAGTCAAGAAACCAGGCTATCTTTCAAGACAAACAGGCCAATCCTACAGCTACATTGATATGAGCAAAAATTCTAGAGATTGAGTTAAAAAAGCGCTTAAAACCGAAAGAGGAAAATATCAAATCACAACACAGAAGCAAGTTGTATCCTGTTACCTGGAGACTACCCCCTGGGCAGTGGCTGAAAGCAAACGTTGATGCAGCGTTCAGGAAGAGCACTGAAGAGGGAGTCAGAGAAGCTCTTAATCTGCCAAAGGAACATAAATCTTAAACTCTAATCCCTAAATCTTAATAACTTCATAATTGAATCTGACAATTTAAATTTGGTGCAGGCTTTGAAATCTAAAAGCAGGATCGCAGAGATTGAGACAGTGCTTAGGGACATACCAGACATGGCGGTACACATGGTCACCGAGGGAGGGGAATTCTCTAGAACATCAAGTAGCGTCCGTGGCCGTCGAAGTAAGACTAATCTCAAACTGGTCAGTGTCACCGCCGACGGAGATAGCTTCCATCTTGAGGAAGGAGAAGCCGATACAAGCTCGGAGTAGAGGATTTCCAGATGATAGCCTTAGCCGCTATCAGAATCCGCCGCGAGAGAGTTCCAGGAATGGCCAGGAAGCGGCGTTCTCCAAGCCTGGATCAGGAGAAGCATTCGTCGCTGTTGGAGAAGCAGCATCAAGTGGCAACAATGGAGGTTTCTGATGATCCTAGTTTTTTTTTTAATCCTAGGTTGATGTAAATGAAGGAGTTGCCTTGGCTTGGGCTTTTTGCCTTGACAAAAAAAAAAAAAGAAAAAGAATACGGTGCATGGTGCACCATAATTAGCTCCGTGCACTGCAGCAGTGGCCCCAAAATGTTTTCTTCAAGTCTTCAACGGCCATCCATCCAAATAAACGGAGCGTTGTGGCAAAAGCATCACTGCACAATTTTTGCTTCTTCTTCTTCTACTCTTCCCCGCCAAACCCCATATCAACGTAACCATGTTGCATAGGCATAGCCTTTTCTGCCCTTTTGACTCCATTGTTGTAACACAAACAAAACCCATCAAGATGTTAGCTTTACCTTGTTTGACTACCACTTCATCGTTCTCTGCTTTCCCAATTACCCTTAACTTCATCAACAAATTCAACTACAATAAACTGAGTATAACCATGGCAATCCCACCTTCTTCTTCTTCTTCTTCTTCTTCTTCTTCTTCCATTCACTATGATAGCCTCAGGGTGCTTGAATGGGACAAGCTATGTGATTTGGTTGCTTCCTTTGCTACAACTTCATTGGGTCGTGAAGCTCTCAAGGTACGCCCTTTTCTATGGTTTCCATTTTTTATTTTTTTGGTTAGATAGATGTTGCAATGTTAAAGGGTGTTAATTTGATAGGCCCAGTTATGGTCCTTGGATAGAACTTACGAGGAAAGTCACAGGCTTCTCGGTGAAACCAATGCAGCGGTTGAGATGAACAAGCATGGAAGCTGTAGATTGCAGTTTGGACATATTGATGTTATGCTGGTTAGTTGGTTTACATTATGAGCAAATTTCCAAAGGACTCACTTTGCATTGAATATCGGGTCAACTCACATCTTGATTGCCATTGTATGTGGTGTGACTTGTGAGTCAGTCCGGTATGCGATGCAAAGCGAATACATTCATCATTGCTCCAAGAGTGGGTTAGTAACAATATGATTTGATTGCAACAACACCAAGTTAGCTTTGCCTGCAATGTCAATTGTTAAATATTCAACCTATTCTAATTAGCAGTCAATTTAGGAAGAAGGCTTTACCTAAAGATTGCATATCACCTAAAATTGAGTGATGATTAGGAAACTATAGCTGTGGACTGTATTACTGTTTGAAGCGATCATACATGTAAATCTTGCAATGTAATGATGTTATAACTGATTCATTGATTATTGATTAAAACCTCTTTAAATTCGGATACTGTTTTTGTTTTGCCCTTTTTTGTAAGTTCTGCTTTCTTTTCTTTTTAGTTATTGATTTAAGATTCTTCTAGGTGAAAGCTGCTATTCGAAAAGGCAGGAGAAGTATGCCGGTTAATGGATATGAGGCAAGGGCCGTTATGGCTCTTTTGCAATGTGCTGAGACATTGCAGGGTGATCTGAAAGTGGCAATAAAGCAAGACAAGGACTGGTATAGTCGTTTCATGCCTCTTTCAGAAGTGGTAAATGGCGAAAGAAGTTTTTGGATATATAAATTATGAATATTATTATGACTCTGAATGCTTTTTCTCACCTAATGTGCTTGCAGATCATGGAATTTGTCGTCAATCGATCTTTAGTTAAAATGATAGAACAAGTTATTGACGAAGATGGATCTGTGAAGGACTCTGCGGTTTGTTCCATATCTTGTGCAAGTTTTCTTTTCCTAACCATACATCAATACGTCTCTAAATATTTAAAATCATAAGCAACAAACTTCTTTTAAAGATTTGAGTTGGCTTTTGTTGCATCTCTTATTTCTTGCTTGCTTAACTGAATCTGACTATCATTACTTCTCTTTTTGAAAGCACATGTATAATCGAAATTTTATATCCTTGTTGTAGAGTCCAGCCCTTAAACAATCACGTCAGCAAGTCAGAGTTCTAGAGGGAAAGGTACTCCCATCTTGTTTTCACTATGTTCTGTAATGTTTGTGCTTGATGCTTGCAGCAACCAATCAATTGAATAACATGCATGTAGTAAACCTTCTTTTTATGCTTTGATGTGGAGGATTGTTTCTTGTGGTTAGCGAGAACTCATGATGGCCAAACATGCTACTAAAGTCATTATTTTTAATTTAAAGAAGTCCATTTAATAAATGGACATTATGTAAGATAATTTGTTTCTTTTATTCAGATACAACAGTTAATGGAGCGTATAATCAGGGATGAAAGGAGTGAAACATCAAATCTTGTAAGATTCACTAACTGTAGATGTATTCCTTTTTCCCTGCTCAATTCTTTTCCTATTAATTTTATGATAAGTTGTATAGGAAGTGAACAAAGTTGATGGAAGGTGGTGCATAAAAATGGATTCTGGACAGAAGACAAGTTTTAATGGTCTATTGTTGTCCAGGTGCATAAAATTTGTCAGCATGACTTCATCTTTGCATTGCTCATGAAATAACCTGTTTGTCAACAAAGATTGTAGGCAGCCATGAAGTTCCATTCCTTACAGATTGTTATCTTTGGCAGTGGTTCAGGAGTAGGGAGTACTATAGAGCCACTTTCCGCTGTTCCCTTAAATGATGAGTTGCAACGAACAAGAGCTTTGGTGGCAAAGGCTGAGTCAGATGTGCTTTTGGCATTAACCAAAAAGGTTGTGAACATGATCCAATAAAGCTTCTACTTGGTTTCTTTATTTTTCTTATGTTGTCTTAATTTTTTTTGCAGATGCATCTAGACCTTGATAATATTGAAAAGATATTGAAGAGTTTGGTTCATCTTGATGTGGTAAATAATACCCTGTAATCTTGTAAGAAATGGATCACCATTTTCTTGCTTCCTCTTTCTGTTTCATCTACAGTATGTTGTTCACATGTGAGATGTGCTCGTATTTTTCATTTTGGCTTACTGATTTCTTTTTAATTTAAAAATCTCATCCTTTGAGAGTTGGGCTTGGTATTCTTTTTGTTCTGCTGCTATTAATGGCCGCAACTGTGAAGCTTTTCTACATATTGTTAAATTCATGAACAAAATCTAATTCATGGAACAAGTCGCCTTTTGGTTAATGAATACTAATAATAACTGTAGATCTGTAATGGTGAAATTTGTAATATTGCTTTATTAAAGCATTCTAATTTCATAATATTGTGACAATATAAGTCGAAGACATCTTCCACAACGTTGTCTGTGAGTTTATGTTTGACCAATTTATGCATCTAGCTTAAAAGGTAATTAAATGGAGAAAAGTCAATTGACTATATGCATAATAAACCTTGAAATTTATACGTTTCCACCATATAAGACAAGCAGTCATTTCAATGTATAGTCAGGATTTAGTGCCTCTACAAAGTCAGTGACCAGCTTAGTTACTACACTTTGCTTTGTCAGGTGATTTCAGTTAGCAGCATATCTTTGAAAACATAGTATAGACATGCTTACTATGTAAAAGATATTCAATAATGCAATTCATTTTATGCAGATTAATGCTCGAGCAACTTATGGTCTTTCATTTGGAGGGTCAAGTCCTAATATGTTTCTTCCGGATTTGAATAGCTCTTCTAAGTCTGAAGCCAATAATAGGGAATGGACGTTGTATTTGCCAAAAGCATATCATCCTTTATTGCTTCAAAGGTATAAGGAGAATTTGCTGAAGGCCAAAAAGGGTGTAAACGGTGCTTCTTCAGTTAAGTCACAGGCAACATTTGGCTACTAATTCTTTCACTGTTAAGATTTTACTGGGTTTTCTTCTTTGTTTGTGATGGAGAGTGGGAGCGGCTTCAATTACTGGGTTCGGCCGTTCTGCCTTTTAGTAAATGGTCTTCTTTTGTTATTGAGTAACGCTGTCCTCTTTTCATTTTACACATGCGAAAGTATCAGTATAAAACTAGAAAGAAAGAATATATCACAGAGGGAAGAAACATAGGCTTCTAATTACACTTGACCCTTGGATGTAAGGACAGAATCGGTGACCATTTGTCTGGCTTAACTAAATGAAATGGGAAAATGAGACTTTGGTTGATAGATATGTTGCTTGACAGTGTTTTTCAAATTTTCCCATTTATATATATAACTTATGTTCTTGTCATGCATCCGAAAATGGTTTTGGAGATTGAATCATGATAAATGCACTTCTGTTCGACAGGTTGCCACAGTAGACAATGCCTCACCAGTACCAGTTGATTTTTTGGTATCTTATAAAACTCGCGTTATAGTTATAACTGGTCCAAATACTGGTGGCAAAACCATATGTCTAAAGACTGTAGGATTGGCTGCTATGATGGCAAAATCAGGTACATGTTCTCCCCGGCCACTGTCTATCTCTTTTGTTTAGCATTCTTGTGTGAACATGAATAGAATCATTGATGTGTCCTATCAGATTAAACTTTGTACTATTGTTGTTCTTGTTTTGTTATTGCTGTTGTGGTGAGCACTTAAACAGTTAGCTGTTTGGACATGAGTTCTATACTTCTATCATAGCTTGCCATAGCACTTATCATCATGTTCCAGCTACCCCAACCAGACATGAGCAAAACTACATGAAGACATTTAGGGGAGATACCATTATTTAGTTTTGGCTAATTTTATTACCATATTTCTCACTTTGCTTTTCCCCTCATACCAAAAATGCATTTCTCAGTGAGAAAGTTGCTTGAACCTTAGGCTATGCTATGTTAACAATATCCAATTTTGAAAATTATAATGGACTAGAAGTACTATGTTGGGGTTTTTTATCTCGCATTTTCTTTTCTTATCGCTATCTTTTTTGTACTCATATTTTCATGATTTTGCAAAAGAAATATTAAAACAATCACAAATGATGAAAATAATAAAACAAATTGAAAGTATGGTGATACTTTTTAGTTAAAACTGACCAGAAACCAAACAACCGACAATATTCTGAGTGAGCTTATGAAACTAGACCACTACTCTAACAGCCTGAAAACTGTGAATTTCCAGCTAGCTACCTTACATGGAATGTAGAAATTGGATATGTGCTGTTCTATATAGAGATAGAAAGTGAGATTCAGAGAGAGACGTATGCTATATGTTAGTTGAAATAGATAAGTTGTCAAGGATTCGACAGTTATATAGCAATGTGATCATGAGTGTCGGAGAAGGATTAGGCGAGAATAAAATACTTCAAACTAGTTTACTTATGTTTTGTGGTCCTTTGTGGGTTTCAAAATTCTATAGGTATTATGGGCAGCTTGTTTCACATCAAGCATGAGAAATTTATTATTATACAGTAACCTATTCATGATGATAGAATCTTCCTTTTGTTCTCGATATGGTACTGTGATTCATGAATAACCTATGTTGTATTGACAATTGAAGCAATACATTAAATGAAATGGATTTTTATGCTCGCTCAGTTTGAATATTCATTGTAGCTTCTGAACCTATCATGGCACAGGTCTTTATGTTCTTGCTTCTGAATCCGCACAAATTCCTTGGTTTGATTCGGTTTTTGCTGACATTGGTGATGAGCAGTCCTTATCACAGTCTTTGTCTACCTTCTCTGGCCACCTAAGACAAATAAGTGTAAGGAAAATGTGTTTTAGTTGCGTAGAACTGAAATGCTAAAGGTGCACCCACTATTCAATTATCTGTTTATTTATAAATTTACCTTTTGCATTACTAAATAAATCTTTGTTTTAAATCAATAATAAATTTCCTTTGAAATGAGAGATAAACAATCCAGTTTAGGCTTTTCATTATTTTATTCATCAATGACATAATAATTTTTTTTTTCTTGCAGAATATTAGATTGCAGTCCACAAACCAATCTTTGGTGCTACTAGACGAGGCATGTGGTTTATGAGTTCAATTAAAAGTTCAAAAAATGCGATATCATATATGTGTATGACGAATTGTACCACTGTTTGCAATTGTTAGGTTGGTGCAGGAACAAACCCCCTTGAAGGAGCAGCATTAGGCATGTCATTATTGGAATCTTTTGCTCAAGGCGGTGCTTTGCTCACCATAGCTACAACTCATCATGGTGAACTGAAAACTCTGAAATACAGGTATTCATCACAAATGAAGACAAATTTTAAAACCTTGAATTGGTATATATTCTGCATGATATTTTCACTTGTAAAAGTAAATTTAAAAGAAAAGAAAAGAAATTGCTGGAGAATTATCAAGAAGAAATTCATTCTTTGTCAAATTTGAACATTGAGAGGCTAATAGAATTTCAAATATCTAATTATCTAATTTGAACTAACTGCCTAAAAATGTTTGAGAACTCATCTGGTATACCCCTATATGGAAAACATAGCAACTCTCAAACATGAAGTTATTATTACTTCTTTATGCGTACTTGTTAGTAGATGCATTATTGTTTCGTAGTTTATATTTGATACATTTTTGCTAAACAAAGAAAGAAAGATCCGCATGAACCAAACATCAGCCTTTGGTTAGAATGATAGGTGCTCCTTCTCTTAACTAAATGACTTGGGTACCCCCTCTGTGACCTCAGTGAATTCATTGCGTCTAGATATTGGATTATTTATGCAACCAAAGAATAAAGGGGAAAGTTTCACATGATTATGATTTTTTCAGTTTGGTTGTTTCTAAACATGTGACATAATATCATTCACTAATAATTTCAAACTTCTTACAATATCAATGAATTGAAATCCATTCTTTTGATTTACAACTCTTCTTTCTTTTCTTTTGAAGCACTAGAAGTGTATATTATCCTTGGATGTTTTCTCCCTCTATTCTTTTGTAGGGGGAAAAAAGAAAAATGTTCTTATCTATAGTAGAAAAATATTGTCTCAAGTTGCACTAACATCTCCGAATGTTATTTTATGAGCAGTAATGAGGCATTTGAAAATGCATGTATGGAGTTTGATGAAGTGAATTTGAAGCCAACTTACAAGGTTCTCTGGGGTGTACCGGGTAAGCTCTCCGTGACTCTTGAATAACAAGAATGATTTCAAGTATTATTTCAATAACTTTTTTTCTTGATTTTGTTTTATTTCCCCCCTTCACTTCTGTGTGTTATGTACATTTAAAGCATCCAAAACCTAGAGACTAATCTCATAGGATTTTAATCCCAAAAGAGGGTTGAGATGATATGTGTAAGCCAAAAAATGCTTTGTTGTAAGGTTTTTAATGTCCAAGGAATACGAGTATCGTTTTCACAAGGAATGATCTTTTTACATGTTTGCACTAATTTCTATAGTAATTCCAAATAGCCTTCTCACAGAATTGAGAAATACAAATTATATAATCAAAGGCTCTGTTATTGGTGCTAACTGCTTATATATATGCCATAATTTGTGTCTGTTATAAAAGACGGATTTATTTTAGTCTACATAGGTTCTTGTTCTATGTCGCCTGTAAGAAGAAATTTATTAATTTTTGTCACCATAGGATGAAAATTAATGTTTTATGGATCAATTCTAAATGATACTCCAATGTAATACATATTAAATAAATCATCTAACTCAAGAAGATATCTTCATTGTAGGGCGCTCAAATGCGATCAATATAGCTGAGAGATTGGGACTACCATCTGTTGTGGTGGATACTGCTCGTAAGTTATATGGTTCTGCATGTGCAGAGATTGATGAGGTATTTGTAATTATAATATATAACATAATTGTAACACTAAACATTTGAATTCTCTCTATACATATATATATGGCTTGTGCAGTGGGTACCCCCACCCGCACCCATCACCCGTCTATGTTTTTTAATGGGTACAGTCTCTATTCTTGTGGGGCCTTAATGGGTACCCATCTTGTAGGCAACTTTTGGTTGCAGAGACTAAAACTGAAATTGGGGGACTAAGGACTCAGTATCTTGTTTGGTAGCCACGGACTGAAACTAAAATTTCCAGTCCCTGTCCCCAAAACTTTAATCCTTTCAGTAGCGTTTGGTAAGGGGACTAGGATTGAGACTGAGGGACTAGGACTCAGTATTGTGTTTGTTGGACTGAGACTGTAACTAAAATTTCAGTCTCAGTCCTCAAAATTTCAATATTTTCAATACCTCTATATAGTGGGGACTAGGAGACTGAAAACTGGAGAATGTGACTGAAACTTTAATAACATTTTTTACTCCAAATACCCTCACATAATTTATGAAATTCCAACTCTATACCCATGTACAAATCAAACTACCCTCCTTCAACACCAGTACACCAATTCTCTCCCCTTCTTCCAATTTCTACCCCACTCCACCCACTTTATTATTACAGGATAGCATTTTGCATATAATTTATTGCATATATGTTACTTTCTAAAATAGCTTAGAATCAGCCTAGCAATCTCTATAAATTAGTCTATATAAAAATAATTGTAGAATCCTTAGAAATTAGCCTAAATCTTAGCTAACAATTTTGTAATTCTATCTATATATCCAATACATAGTGCAGCCAACAAGGCAACATAATTTTTGCTCATTTGAAATCAGGTTTGGTTTTGTTATGATAACAGAGCTTTTTTTTTTTCCCTCTGAAACTGGGTTTTGTTATTTTTATCCTTTGAAATTCCATTGTAGGAATTTCTTCTTTGTCTTGCTTTCTTGGTCCTAGTTCTTGGCTCTAGTCTTGTTTCTTGGTTCTCTTGTGTTCTTTCTTGCTTTTTTTCTTAGTTCTTTCTCTTATTTATTCTCATGGCTGCCACCACTCCTGAGTTCTGTGTGAAATTCATCGGAAAAATTACACACTCTGGAAATTTCAATTTAAGTTGTTTCTCACTGGAAAGAAATTGTGGGGTCATATAAATGGCACCATCCCAACTCCTACAAATCCTACACAGCTGGCTCAATGGAAGATCAAGGATGCTAGAGTGATGTCTTGGATCACTGGATCTTGTGATCAACACATTGTTCTTCATCTTCGACCACATGCCACTGCTAAATCTATGTGGGAATATTTGAAGAAGGTGTATAGTCAAATAAATTGAGCAAGAAGATTTCAACTAGAGTGTGAAATTGCCAATTACACTTGGGACAATTTGTCCATTCAAGAATATTATTCTGGTTTTCAAGATTTGTGGGCTGAGTTTTCTGATATTGTTTCTGCTTCGGTTGCCAAAGAATCCCTTCCTGCTGTGTTGGAGGTACATGAGACCAGCAAACGCAATCAATTACTCATGAAGATGCGTTCAGAATTTGAAAGTGTTCGTTCTTATCTCACGAGTCGTGCTTCTCCTCCTACCTTGTATTCATGTTTTGCTAAATTGCTCCGTGAAGAATAGCATCTTCTCAGTCAAGCCACACTCGTACAAGACACTGTGAGTACTCCACAAGTGGCTTTTGCTGCACAAGGAAAAGGTAAAGGTAGGAACCTGAGTACAACTAAGTGTTATAGTTGTCAAAACTATGGACATATTGCTCCAAATTGTACTAGAAAATTCTGCAATTACTGCAAAAAGTCAGGACATATCATCATAGAATGTTCGATTCGGCCTCAAAATTGAAATTCTGCAGTTCAAGCAAATATGGCAACTTCCTCTGCTGGCCAACTTGCAAATACACCTTCAGTTGCACTAACACCAGCTCAACCTCCTACTCTTACCCCTGACATGGTACAACAAATGATTATCTTTGCTTTTCCAACCTTAGGGCTTCAAGGTAAAAGTCTTTCAAAAACCATGTCTTACCTAATTAATTCTGCAACATCTAATCATATGGCTACTTTGAATAGTTTGCTTCAAAATGTTCGTCCATATCATGGTTCTAAACACATCCAAGTTGCTGATGCCCTATTTCTGCTATTGGAGACATAAGTCTTATTTTCAATAATGTTCTTTTATCTCCGGATCTCTCACATAATCTTGTCTCTGTTGGAAGTTGGTAGAAAATAACTATGATGTGCATTTTTCTCGTGATGGTTCTTCTGTGTAGGATCAAGTGTCAGGGACAGTGATTGCGAAGGGGCCTAAAGTTGGACGGCTCTTTACTTTGCTATTTCCACTCCAAATCTTGTTTTTTCTTCTTCAGTTACTAATAAAAGTGAAGTGTGGCATAAACGATTGGGACATCCTAATCCAATTATTTTATCCCACTTGTTTAACTTTGGATTATTAGAAGAACCTTCTAAGTTATTACAGTCTCATATTTATTTTGATTGTGCTACTTGTAAGTTAGGAAAGAGTAAAGATCTTCCTTTCCCAATTACAGGTAGTCGTGCTACAAAGTGTTTTGATATTATTCATAGTGATGTTTTGGGGATTACTCTTGTTATTTCTTATGCTAAATACAAGTACTTTGCCATATTTATTGATGACTACAGCAGATTTACATGGATTTATTTCCTTTATTCAAAATCTGAAGTGCTTAGTGTGTTTAAAAAATTTCTGGCCTATGTTGAAACTCAATTTGCTACTATTATTAAGGTTCTTCGATCAGATTCTGGTGGAGAGTATATGTCAAATGAATCCCATGACTTCTTAACTCAAAAAGGAATTCTTTCTTAGCGGTGCTGTCCATATACACCTCAACAAAATGGATTGGCGGAACGGAAAAATCATCATCTTTTGGATGTGGTTCGCACTTTGTTACTTGAATCTTTCGTTCCACCTAAATTTTGGGTTGAAGCTTTGTCAATAGCAGTTTATCTTATAAATAAATTGCCTTCTCAAACCTTGAATTTTGAATCTCCGTACTTTCGTCTTCATGATCAATATCCTGACTACAAGCATCTGCATAGGTTTGGTTGTGTGTGTTTTGTTCACTTGCCTACTCATGAACGTCACAAGTTGTCTATCCATTTTGTTAAATGTGCATTTATGGGATACAACACTAATCACAAAGGATATGCTTGTTTTGATCCTGCCACTAATTGAATTCAGATATCTAGAAATGTCATTTTCTTTAAAAATCAGAATTTCTTTCCAACTCATGATAGCTTATCACCTGAAATTGCTATTCTTCCCAATTTTAATGATATATCAGTTGAAGTCCAAAGGTTCAAGCCAGGATTTGTGTATCAAAGACGTTCTCCTTCTCTACCCTTTAATACAGCACCAAGTCCAATTGATATTGCATCCAACATCCCAAGAGGGTCAACCTGTATCTCTCGTCCTCCTGAACGGTATATCTCTTGTGCTACTCATATGTCCTCTATTCCAATTTTCTCTTATTATTCACTTGCAGCTAAACATGAGTGTTGGAAAAGAGCAATGCAAGAGGAGCTTAAAGCACTGCAGGAAAATCATACATGGCAAATTGTTAGCTGTCCATCAAATGTGAAGCCCGTTGGATGTAAATGGGTGTACTCGATCAAATTTCGATCTGATGAAAGTTTAGAGTGCTATAAGGCTCAATTAGTTGCCTTGTGTAATAGAGAAGAGTATGGTATTTACTATGAGGAGACATTGCACCTGTAGCTAAGATGACAACAGTTTGCACAATTCTTGCTGTTGCTGCCTCACAAGGTTGGTCTCTTAGGCAGTTTGATGTCAAAAGTACTTTTCTTCATGGTGATCTCAAAGAAGAAATATACATATCTCCTCCTCCAAGTTTGTTTTCCTTATATGGTTTAAAACAGGCTCCCCCGTTCATGGTTTGAGAAGTTTCGTTCTACATTGCTCCAATTTAATCTTGTGCAAAGTAAATATGATTCTTCATTGTTTTTTCGAAAAACTGCTTTTGGAATGTCTTTCTTTTGGAGTATGTCGATGATATTGTTATTACAGGGACAGATTCTTCAATGATTTACCAACTACAACATCACCTTCAAGCATCGTTTCACATGATAGACCTTGGTACCCTTTCATACTTCCTGGGATTGGAGGTGCATCGAGATTCTTCGGTATCTTTTTACACCAGCATAAGTATATTCAAGAGCTAATTAAATTAGCTGGTCTTCAAGACTCTTCTGCAGTTGATACCCCGCTCGAAGTGAATGTTAAGTATCATGCTGATGAAGGTGAGCCACTTTCAAACCCATTGCTGTATCGGCAAATAGTGGACAGCCTCAATTACTTAACAATCACAAGGCCTGATATTTCTTTTGCTGTACAACAAGTTAGTCAATTTATGTATGCCCCAAAACATCTGCATATGGTTGCAGTTCGACGCATCATTCGATATCTAAAAGGTACTTCTTCTCGTGGGTTATTTTTCTCTACTGGTTCTTCCTTGAACCTTCTTGCTTATAGTGATGCAGATTGGGCAGCCTGTCCTAATACCCGTCGATCTGTTTCTGGTTGGTGTATGTTTCTTGGGAACTCTTTGATCTCTTGGAAAAGTAAGAAATAAGATCGTGTGTCTAAATCTTCCACCGAGTCAAAATACCGCTTTATGCCTGCTGCATGCTCTGAAGTCACTTGGCTACGAGGATTGTTGCATGATCTCAGCTTTCCACAATCGAGTCCAACTCCCCTCCATGCTGATAACACAAGTGCGATTCAGATTGCTACGAATCCAGTTTACCATGAACGCACCAAACATATTGAGGTGGATTGCCATTATATCCGAGAGGCTGTTGATACCCAAATTCTTAACCTTCCTCATGTCTCCACAACATTTCAAGTTGCTGACCTATTCACCAAGTCTAACACTAGACAACGCCATCAGTTTCTTGTTAGCAAATTGATGTCTAGATAAATCAGCATCAATTTGAGGGGGGGATATTACTGTATAGCATTTTGTATATAATTTATTGCATATATGTTACTTTATAAAATAGCTTAAAATCAACCTAGCAATCCCTATAAATTAGTCCAGATAGAAATAACCGTAGGATCCTTAGAAATTTGCCTAAATCTTAGCTAATAATTTTGTAATTCTATCTATATATTGAATACATAGTGCAGCCAAAAAGGCAACACAGTTTTTGCCCATTTGAAATCAGGTTTTGTTATTTCCTACCTCTGCTACCAAACCCATTGCCACCAAGGAATTGAACAACATGAAAAAAATGGACATGGAGGGTTGTTATCCATCTCATCCTAGGTGCTCTCACACTCTTGACTCCATTAATGACCCTTGAGCTTCTCTTGAAGTCACCATGACCATAGATTTGAGGGCATTTTGGTCATTTAATTTGTTTTAGTCTCTATATTTATCCTAAATCAAACAGGATACTGAGATACAACTCAACACCTTAAACTAAACACAATACTGAAATCTAATTTAGTTTTAGTCTCCCACTCTCTCTCTTCCAGTCTCAGTTTCCCTCCCAGTCTGTTCCTTAGTCTCAATCTAAATACCTCCAAAAAGTGGAGACTGGGGGAATTGAAATTTTTAGGGGCAGAGACTGAAGTTTTAATAACTTTTTTTTTTTCAAATACCTTCATTCAACTTTTAAAATTCCAAAACTAACATTTATCTCTTCTCCACCAACTTGATTCAATCTCTATCTTCCAATCTCGGTCTCTTAGTACATTTTAAACCAAATGCAATCACTAACTTAATTCAATCTCTGCCTCTCAGTCGTTGTCTTCCAGTCTTTGCCTCTCTTTCAAACGTAGCCATAGTATTTTTTTTTTTTGGGAGATAAAAAACATCAAGTTTTTCAATCACAGCTATCTCCTTGCTTTAGTTACTTAATAACTAATATCATTTCCACTGATGTTGTTTTATTAATGAATACACCATTGATTTTCTGCCTTAAAACTTGATGGCTAGAGAAGAGAGATTATAACAAGCTACATGTATCCAACATAATGTCTTTGGGATCAATTCAATGTCTTACAGAAGTTTCGCCCTTCAATGTTGCTTATTTATTTTATGCAGGTTATAACTGATATGGAAAAGTTGAAACAAGATTACCAAGAGCTATTGGATGGATCACGTCATCATCTGATGTGAGATTCTTTGCTATCCAAAACTTAAATTAATTGCATGCCTTATCCCTCCACGTTCATTGCATTTCATATGATGTAGTAGAGTAAGCTCATTCAATTGGTATTGCATTCTTTCTTTTTCTGCCATTGTTTCCTGATACTGAATTCTTGCAAACAAGTCTTTCAGGGAGTGTTCTTGTTTTGCATAATTGGAGAATAAGCCCTGGATTATACCATATATTTAGATTTTAAACTATGGTTGATAATAAATAAGAGAATATGTACTGCATTATACTACTAGATAAGCCATAACTAAATTTTATTGTGAAATATTATTTAGATAAAAAGGGATATAACCAGAATCTATGCTTATAATAATGGGACTTATCTTTTCATCTGAGGATATCCATCTCATTCTAGCAACAAAATTCTTTTAAAACTTCTAGTTGTTTAGTATTTTCCATTGTAGATTCTTGTTGTAAGGTTTAACTGAAAAATTGAGAATGATGAGGGTAGGGAAAACAAAAAATTTCAGTGTCTTATTTCCATTTATTGAAGACATAATGTTTAATAATTAAAAATTTTCGTAGTAATTAGTTTTAAACTAGTTACCCATCTCAAAGCTACTAGGTACCACAATTCTTATCTTGGCTGGTAAGAATTAATCTCTTCAAAAGGAATCAACAAATTTTGCCATAGAATTGTAGCAAAACTGCAAAAATGAAGCATATGAAAGTATCTGATTAGGCGGGTTATTTTCATTTGTAATTGTAGTCGCTCCAGAGAACTTTACAATAGTCTATTGAACACCAAAAGGAAGATAACGGAACACGGTATTAATCTAAGATACAAAAAGATGAGAGATGTTTCTGATGCTGCAGCAACGGCGAGATCCATCCTTCACAAGAAAGTAAGGCAGCTGAGTGCATCAGCTAAGCAACAGCCTTCACAGCCACCCAATAAATCAGCAGCCAACACCAGCTCTATTTCATTAGATAAAAAGGAACCTACCATCACTGATAGAAAGGCACCTGCTGTAAAAGCTATTAACCAATCATCAGCAGGTATATTCAAAGATAATGAAACATTATAGAAAGAAGAGGGAAGTTAACTCTAATGAGCTATTTTATTTCAGGTTTAATTTCTTCAGAAGTTCTTATAGTTTCACTCAATTTTTAATAAGGTCTTTATTTCAAAATTTTATAATTAAGTCTCTGTATTACAACATTTTTCAGTTAACTCTATAGCTTAAACATTTCTAATTAAGTCCCACGCCATGGAAACGCTTTTCCAATGAGGTCCTAATTTTAAACTAAAGATCAAGACCATATTCTGAACAAAAAGCTTTGAAAGAAAGGAATGATATATCATCTAATATAAGGGAGGGAGTGATTACTAAAATCTTAAATTTGAGTGACCAGGTATAATTAGGAAGAATTTCATATGAATATTTACATAGTTGCTATTTTATCTGTTAATGTTTCAGATAGGTCAAAGCTTCCCAAGGTTGGTGATATGGTACATGTCTCTTCCCTTGGTAAAAAAGTGTCCGTTTTAAAAGTGGATTCGTCCAAAGGAGAGATGGTAGTTCAAGCCGGGAACATGAAGTTGAAGCTAAATGTAACAGACATTCAAAGATCTTAGGAGTTTAGCAATTATATGATCTTTGATGAGTAAGTATTGTCTTTATCTGCAATATCGCATTCCATGCCTCGTTGCTTACTAACTACATAATATAGTTTATTAGTTAGTCAGTTACAACTTCCCTAGTTCTTGAAAGTAATTTATTTTCACAGAAACTGTAAATTGCCAAGAAATAAAAATCAGGTTGATTTGTAATGAAACATAAAAAAAGTTCGTTGAGTAATTGAGTTTATGCCATTGAAAAGGCAAAGCTTGAACTGAAGCTTCCATGTTATGCTTTGGTATCTGATGAAAACAGAGGTGAGTGACTTTCAGAAACTTCAGTTCCTTGATTTAGCTGCATGCATTGGGAATTACGATTTTAACATGCCATCAGCAATACCAAAAGTTGGTGTGTTAATTGTGCAAGGTACACTTTTCTTTCATCTCAGTGTATAAAATGAACTAAAAGGTAAGCAGAGAATAAATACTTATTTGTCCTGTTTGCTTTTCAGAATGAACTGAAGCTGCAAAAATGGTAAACTAGTATTATCTTTTTGAAAAAAATGATGGGAAACTGATGGTGTTGGTGTGCTTTATTAGTGGAAAGGACAATGCCAGAATCATGGTAAGCTGAAAAAGGGTTTAGGTAATTTACCCTTTATTCGCTTATTTTGCTTTTCACTTTTATTGAGAAATGCACCAGTCTTGGAGGGTATGTTAGGTTCCGTTCCTTTATATTTGTTACACTTTGGATTTATATGATTACTAAGCTAAGCTAATTGTTTGTATTGTTTATTTTAGGCCTTTTTTTGTAGCACTATTGGAGGTGGAATGTTTCTGCACCCTCTCTAAGTTGACACTTACAGATTCCTTTTATGTGCTCTGATTCCTTTATTCAAGAAAACTGTTCCACACTTCAATGGATTCGTTTTACAAAACTATCCAATATCAATGTATCTAAAGAGGTTGGGTCCATTTGACGTAGTTTTGTTAGTCAGATTTGATAGTGATTATCAAATTGGTTTACATTTTTTTTTATAGTTAGAATGATCAGTATTCAAAATTTTCACACTAAAAAACGGTATTTTATTACATGTATTTTTTCAATTACTAATACCTAATGTAATGACTGTCTAAACTAGGGCTGCTTTGCCCTACTAATAAATAAGCTCAGTAATAATATTATTGGTGTGGAAAGACACCAAATAATATTTTCCTTTATTCTTTTCATTACCAAGTGTGACTTTTCTATGCTTTAATTTTTGAAATATATGTAATATCAAGGTATTGATATTGTTGCCCTACAACATTGAACTTTTCTATGTTCTATCATTTCTACTTTGTGTCCAACTGACTTTGTGATATCAAAGCATTGATATTGTTTCCGATTTCTTATTATGGTTGTCTTATGTTGAAGTGAATTCTATTACATTATTATAATTTTAACTTAATTGTTGACTTGTTAAAATTTAATATTCTTGTGATTAACTATAGACACAATTAATTTTTTTTTTTACTAAAATAAAGAACAAAAAAAACAAAGGAAACTCTTAAGCTAAATCAGCTAGCAAGATTTCCTGCAAAGCATTGCCTGGCAGTAACCACCCAATATAATCCTTCAAGTTTCTGGCCCCCTTGCTGGCAAGTCAGTCTGCAACCTTATTACAATCCCCGTCAATGTATTCAAAAGAGATATCCCATTGTCTTCTTCTCAATTCAAAAATCTTATTTGCAAGGTCCCTATCTGACATAAAATGGTGAGGATCCATAAGATGTTGAAGGAGTAAAAAAACATCCAAACAATTTGTTTGACAAATAACGGATTTGAATATAATAATCCGCGGTCAAAACCAATCCCTCAGAATAACAAAAAGTTTACACCAAAAGATATTCCAACAAGGAAAAACACCTGAACTAACTTTAATAAATTCACCATTGAAGTCACGCACAACACACCCAAAACCAGCCAAACCATGATTACGAAAAATGGACACATCACAATTTAACTTCACAACATGAGGGGGGAGTGGGCTGCCAAGATAGATTGTCCTTAGAGGACAAAAAAGAACAAGGGCAGAATTTTGAGCATGAAAAGCGATTTTCTAAGAAGACCACATAGGATCCGATGGAAGACAAAGTGGCATCGACTCCTGCAAATCCATCAAAGCCCCACACTAAGAATACAAGGCCGACCAAACACAAGATTTTTAAAACAAGTGTCAAAGGAAGAAAGGTTACAAGATGAGAGAACAATGTGATCAATAAGGGCCCAAGCTTCTCTAGAAACCGAACAACTGAAAACAGCGATAAACTAGAGTAAATGCACAAAAGCGCATATAAAAGATTTTATGATAGACAAAAGTACACATAAAAGATTCGAAGGGACAAAAGTTCACCTCAAAAACAATTAACAACAGACAAAAGTACACATGACATCCATTACTCTTAATTAACGATGGACAAAAGTACACAACGGCATGTGTACTTTTGTCTATTATTAATTATTTTGGGGTGTCCCTTCGAATCGTTCATGTGTACTTTTGTGCACCATAAAATTTTTCATGTGCGCTTTTGTCCATTTGCTTGATAAACTATTTCAGGTCCCAAGTTACTTTGCGGGCAAGAATCATCAGAAGCTAACAGAGAGTGGAGAAAGACTTTACGATACGAGTTATGGAGGACAAAATGAGAGTTGGAACATGCCAATTGGTCCAATTACAAGAGCAAGAGTTAAGAGGATGAAAGAGGGTTTTGCAAATATGACCAAGTCTTTTATTCAAAACAAGACCAAGAATTAGCTATGACATTGAATAATGATTTTGGAAGAACAAAAGTCATACTACTTTCAAGTTGCTTTGAAGACTCTCATCAACCAAGTTGAAGACCACAAGCAAACAAAACAAGAAGGATCTTTTTTCCAAGCAAATAAGTATCCTTTAGGTTCTCCACAGAAGACAAAAATGAAAGTTTCAACGTAATTGTAGAACATATGTGTCTCTTTTAACTTTATAGAGTGCACGAAACTACTTCCAGTTGAGCTAGCGGTTGCAGCTTACATATTTGGAGCAAACCATAACAATAAGTAACATCATGTTATTCATTGGATCTATGTTGATTTAAAATTATCTTGATAACTATTTTGAAGCAATGGCAGATGTTTCACAGAGATCTTGGTCAGTAATGATCTTTGCTAGGAGACAGTGCTGCTCTTACATCATGTGTTCCTAAACAACGTTTAGCTGCTGATGTAATAATTTCTTGAAGGGAAATTTTCTTCTGACTATTATCATTAGTGGATTCTTTAAATGAACAAGTACTTATTAGTATACTTTTGCTACAGGTTCTAATAATATTGTTCGCATGTTTGATGTCGCATAACTCTAATAGAGAGAAATGGTTTTTTGTCTACAACTTTCACGATTAGTATTAATCACATGTCATCAACTTAACTATATAGATTTCGCTTGCTGACTTAATTTATTGCTGCAGCAAATGGCGCTGACAAACAATACATCAACAGGCAATCTTAACTACATCCGCTTAAAATTCATGAGATAAGCCGACTAAGTTATTAAGGTTCTCTTATGAACTTATTTTTATGTGAGCGCAAAACAAAGTATGTCATTTAATCTTACTAGTAGTGCAACCAGTCATCTAATATTAATGAAATTAATGCTATTTTATTTTGGTCAATTTCATGAACTTAGATATATGCTTCCATTTGGGGTAACGACCATTGGTTCTTGCTGATAATTGACATCAAGAAGAGACAATTGGCTTACTTGGATTCACTTAATCAAAAGAGGAGAGAAATTCATGCATATTATCACTTTCATCAGTTGTAAGTTTGTATAAGTTTTCTATTGTGCTTGTACCAATAATTTGGCCATAAGTGACTTCCTAATTTTAATTTACCTCTACCCAGTTAAACAGATTAATTATATATGAGACCTCTTCCAACACAATTCATGGTATGAAGACCATAGCTACACTCATCCTTCTCTATGTGATTATGATTTGATTGAGCTAAGCGTGAAACAACAAAATAAGGATTCATAAGACAACAAACTTGAGTTTATGCTTTCTGCTTTAACTGCGTTAAGAAATCTTCAATTTCTCTTGATTCTATATATACACGTGCAGAAATGATTGCGGCGTCTGGGTTTGTCGATGGATGTTGTTTTCAGAATTATGACTATTTTATCCGATTTCCATTGTTTGGAAAACTATTTTTCAAAACAATAATGCTATTTGAACAAGTAAATTCATCAACCAACTCCTAACCAAGTAAACTTGCAATAACAACGCCACTCTCATAAAATAGAGCGTGATATACACGCTCTTCCAATTACAGCATCAGCGCCTTCTTCTCCTCTTCCTCCGTCATTGTCGTCATCTTCTTCTTCCTCCTCCTTCGTTGTCGTCTTATTCTTCCTCCTCCGTCGTCGTCGTCATCATCATCGTCTTCTTCCTCCTCGGCCAGTGCCTTCTTCCTTCTTTCGTCATCTTCTTCTTCTACAGCATATGAAGTTGAAGTCCACATTATAATTATCAAGGTTGTGAAATCCGGACCGGTCATCGAACCGCTTGAGTTAACGGTTAAAGGTTTTATAGGTTCAACCGGTTTAACTGGAGGTTCAACCGTTTTTAATAAAATAATATATAAAATAAAACTAAAGACAAAAAATATAATTATATCATGAATTAAACCTTAAAATATTTTTAAATTTAAAGTATTAGATCAATCAAAGTATTATAATTTTACTCAAATATAATATATAAAGCCAATATTAAGTTTTTATATTAAAATAACTATTATTTTTATATTTTAATAATTTATTAATGAGTTTATGTTTATTTTATTAGAAAAAGACTAGGGAGCCAATATATTATGACCAATAGGGAGCCAACACATAGTTACGGATGATAACTCATATAAATTTTGGATGATAACTTAATTTTGAATATATGAGTTATGGATGATAACTCATATAAATTTTGGATGATAACTTAATTATTAGCTCCCTAACGTTGATTCCGTAGCACTATTCATTATATCATTATACACAAGTATTTATTAAAAAATAATATTAGTAAATACCATATAATTATGGAATAAAAAAAAAAGATGTGATTAATTCAAAAGATATATTTTAGTGTTTATATTTTAATTTCTAAATATTTAATAAAAATAGTTTTTATTTTAATAATGATGCATAAATAAATTTATAGTTAATTTATAAATAAGTGCAAATTAAAATTAAAATAAAAAATAAATATAAACTAGTAATTAAAGGGCAGCTTTTTATATATATAAAATAATTTGTCTTTATTTTTTAACATGTTCATGTAGCCTAGTGGCAAGGAGTGTTTTTATTCTTGTTGTTGGAGAGAAAACCGGCCGGGACAAGGATCGGTCCGACCACCCGGTTCGACGGTTCAACTCCGATTCTTGGAGAGGCGGGTTTCTGCACCAAACCGGACCGTGATCATGGCCGATCACTGGTTTAACCGGTTCGATCGGCCAATCCGGTCCGATTTTCAGAACTATGATAATTATAACAGAAAATGCCATTTAAATTAATAATAATTTAAATTTGATTGAAAAATTATTTATATTTGAATTAGAATTTTACTGCCAAAAAATAATGTAAATTTGAAATTAAAGTTTTTTCCCTAAATTTTTATCTTCTATTTTGTAAATCTAATTATTAAAATTTTAAATTTTAAATTAAAAAATTATTGATGCATGAGCATCATTAGTAGTTTTTAATGTATTTTTTCTTGCAATTTAAGAAAGAAATAGCTTTATACTCAAGCAAATTATCATCTTTTATCATCATAGCTTTGAGTATTAAAAATTGATGACAATTGCAGGAATAGAAGAAGAAAACCAAAGAATAAGATAAAGAAAGAACAAAAGAATTAAAGAAAGAGAATTGAAGGAGAAATGGAAGAAGATCAAGGAAGAACAAATTGAAAAAGGAAGAGAATTGAAGAAGAAATAAAAGAAAATGAAAAGAAGAACAGAAGGAGGAAGAATTAAAGAAGCTTGGAGGACAAAAATGACTTCCAGTAAACTTACAAGCATGGCGTGGTATACTTCACTTCACCATGAAGTGTACCACGCCACAAATATTGAAGAAATGAAACCTTGGAGTCCACACAAAGCACAACGTGCTACACTTCAACATGAAGTGTAACATGCCACAAAAATTGAAGAAATAAAACCCCTGGAAGATCGACACAAGCATGGCGTGCTACACTTCAACATGAATTGTACCACCCCACAAAATATCAAGAAACCAGCAACATTGGGTGGCGTGTAACAACATCACCTTTGCATACTAAATTGGTGATAACTTGAGCTACAGAGGACCAAACGAGGCGGTTCCAGTTGCGTTAGAAAGCTGGTATCCAGAGCTTCGAAACGACACATATATGTCTATAGTTGACAATTGGTTTGTGCTTCGAACAATCTCCATCTTTCAGCTCGTAAAACTAAGGAGTGGCATGTTACACTTCAACTTGAAGTCTTACACGCCACTCATGAAATTGTTACTGGAAGTGCATAATTTTTTATGCGTGTGCATCATTCATGGTTTTAGACCTCAAATTCATAAGCTTTTACTAGCTAATTAGCTTAATACTCAAGTAATTTTACTTAATTGTTCAATTATTAGTATCTTGAGTGTTTTGTTATGTTTTTACAGGATTCTTAGCAAGAA
>JASCZI010121161.1:11022-41419 GCA_036250425.1 Stylosanthes scabra | reverse complement strand
CGCAGGTAATTCATGTGCTTAGAAGATACAATTCAAAAAATTCCCTGCTGTTATTCGTGTATTATATAATTCTAACATGTTAATAATTTTTTTTACCTTTAGAATGTTTTGTTTGCTAATAACAAACTATTCACAACTAATGATTTTTTTTTTTGCAGACAAATTGATTTCAAAGGAGTTCCTCAACATATGCCTTGAGATAAGGGAAAAAAACTCCAACCTCAAATATATTCAACGGGTACCCACCAACTGATACTTACAACAGTATGCATTATCATTGAAATATATTTTTAATTTATACATACCTTTTATAATCGATATAAAAAAAATTTTAGGTAAAACTTTGTTTAAAAAAAATATATGTTTAAAGTTGAGTTGTGATGCTTAACCGAATATGTGGCGTAAATCGCAGGAGGATGAATTCCAACAGCTATGGTGTACGTGGAAGGATGAGCAATCAATTGCAACAACTAAACCAATCGACGATAAAGTAATCATTCTGTGAAAATTAATTTTTATGAATTTGCTACATGATAAATATTTTTATTTTAATTTATTAATCTTAATTCAAATGTGATCTTTAAAACAGGTACATCCACTTAGGATTTATAGCATTGGTTGGGGAGGTACGGTAAAGGCAGACAAAACACAACTATGGAAGATGATAAAAATGGAAATATTGAACATAAGAAATGAAATGTATTGTAGTCATCTTCTATTTTAGTATATCTAAGTATGTTATCTTTCATTCATCTATTTAGATCCTAAGAAAAACCACTTCAGTCTAAATGGTTGCAACTGGCCACTTCCACGTGAAATTAATTAGATAAAATATGTGATTTTTTTTAATTAATTACAGACTCATGATACTAAATTTATCATTGTTTATTTTTCAGTCACAAACCCAAAAATGAACAAATGGCTCATATTCGTAAAAAAGAAAAATGCAGGTATGTGCCATTATTACATAGAAACGTGTAACAAATGATTTCTAAAGTCAAGATAAATACTTTAATGACAACTTAAATCCATGAGAACTCATTTCTTTTTTCCTTTCAATTAAGAAAATTCAAGGCACTGCAGGAAATCTCGATTTTGCAGGTAATAATTATTCATCTAAATTAAATAATATTTTTGTTACAAAGTTCTATATGTCTTCATAAATATAGCTTGCAGGATCAACGAAATGGTATTGCAGTTTTTCAAGACTCAAGACGTTATGGATAAAGTGATGTATGATGAATTGCTTAAGATTTTTAACCGGTACATACTTCTAAATCACCTCTTTTAATTTGCTTATTTTTATTCTTATATTTCACTACTAAAAATATAAAATAACGATATTTCATTTTTGTATTGTCTATCGTTTGTAGGGAAAAGGAAGTTTCATCATATTCAGATCCATATTTTGGACTTCCACTTAAAAAAGAACAAAATAGAGATAAAACCGCATGACATCTGATTACAAAGCAATTGTTTTTATATATAGAATAAAACTTAATCAAAATTACGTTTACTCTCCTTTGCCAAAAGTACACTATGATCATTAGTTTTTAGTTTATGTATGTATGCTACTTTTTTGGTGAAGGTATGTATGCTATTTTGAAATAGGATAGACAAATTTTTATTGTGTGTTATTTAAAAAGTACTTCTTTAATTATCATTTGCTTTCTTATGTATAAGAATGATACACCTAATGTATCTAAAATATTGAATTAATGAATATTAATCAAACAATAAAATGAAGGAGCGAATAATATATTATCAGAAATTATAATAAGTATTAACTTAACATTAATAAAAAAAGTGGCTACGGTGCTTGTGAAGCCGCTAGCAAATATAATGACGTTGGAACTGATTTGGAATCCAACTTTTTATTCCATCTTTTACCCCGCCAGTATATATAATGACGATGGAATTGATTTGGAATCCAACTTTTTATTCCATCTTTTACCCCTACTAAATTACTAACATTAAGCCCAACTAATAGCTAGTAGATTATCTTTGGACTATTAAGTAATTAAATACTTTTTGTAACTGTCAACACACTAATTCAACTCACTAAAGCAAATTATAACCGCTTGAATTTTAATGACATTTGTCTAAACCTCCATTTTCTCACTTCTCTTTTTCGTGGATCTTCTCCTTCACTTTTGTTGCCAACTTCACATTTTAATCCATGTCTCATTCCATTTTAGTTTCTACTTTTTTTTGAATATTTTTCTTTTTGTCATTTTTTTTAATGTTGGCTACCATTTCTATTGAATTATAAGTTCAAATAAGGAAAATTGATTCAAATCAAATATTATTCCATTGAACAAGCAAAAAGTGAAATGCATCATACAGTTGAAACTTTCATTTAATTGCATTCATTTCTGTCAAAATTTAACGTAGAGTTTTTTTGGAGTTTTTTATTTTTTTAAACAAAGTGAAAAACTGACCTAAAAATAATAGACAATTTTTTTTTGAAAAAAAATCTACAAACAATTAAACATAGAAGATCAAGGAACGAAAACAGTAAATCACCTCTTTCTACACTGCTCATTACTTCTAAATTATGGTGGTTGGCTGCTGTGTGGGGTGGGGTGGTGTGGGTAGGGTGTAAAAATATCAAATGTTGATTTGAATGTTGGGTGGAACAATCTGTCTGTAAAAAGAAGAGGGTTAAGTGGATAATGCTTTGGTTTGCCATCTTATGGGTTGTATGGAAATGTAAAAATAGTATTATTTTTTAGAATAAAGCTATAGGATGGGAGGGAGCATGGGCTCAGGTGAATGTTTGTACTCAAAATTGGCTTACAGATAGGAAGAAAGAAAATAGAGTTATGAGAAGAGAAGACATGCCACAGGTGATGCCAAAACCGTGTTGGTGGCACTGTTACTACTTTGATTTAGTGAAAAATTTATATGTAGTAGGTGGCTATTTTACAAATGAAGTTGGGGAAATTAAAGTGTGGATGGGAGAGGAGGTAAAGGTGAACTCACAGGAAGAGGCACAACTAATAGGCTTAGAGATCATAATGCAATTTATTTTAGAAGAGCTCAATGTCAGAAATGGTGATGCCTGGTTGGTTTCGGATTGCAAGAACATTGTGGAATGGATTAAGGGTGAGCACAGTACAACTTGGGAGAACAGGTTCCTCCGAAACAAAGTCCATAACATGAAAGAGATCTTTGAAGATGAGAATGATGTATAAACAGGAAAAAGACTTCAAAGCCAAGTCTCAATGGGAAAGCATCGCACAGGAAAGAAATGATAGATGGGTAATCTGGGAAGATAATAGCTAATACTATGGGTGAATCTGACGGCCTCATGCTATATAAAGAATGAATCATGCAAATAGGTGAAAGCTTAAATGCCTAACAGGAGGTCAGGGTAATGTGGAGTCAAGAATTAGGTGATTCAAGTATTATGGAATTGTAGTAAGGGTGTAGAGATAAAAGAGTTGTAATATGATATTTATGTATTGGCTACTGTTTTGTTTGCTTGGCCTCTTTGATCCTTGATGGCAATAATGTCGAAGGAGATCATTGGGTCATTGACTGTACTTTCTTTGGTTGAGAATAAATCAACTTTTCGAAAAAAAAAAAAAGAATTAAACATAGAAACAGTGAAATCACTTTAAATATTTTTTTAATCTATTCTATATATTATTGGTTTTTTTTTTTAACAGAAAAGTTCTTATTATCTTTTTCTTTCACTTTGATTTCTTTGCATGATGGTTCAATAGAATTTAGAGTACATAATATAATTATCTCCATGATCAAAGTAAAGTTTTCTTTTATTTTATGTTTTTGCATCAATCAATTTCATAACTTATTGTAGTTGCTTTTTGCGATTTTTTATTTTTTGTTTTAGAAGTACATTGTAAATCGAACAACTTGATTTTTCCATATAATTTATTAGCCAATAAGTGGCCAATAAGCTTTTTTTCTTCTTTTCTCTCTCCTATTTTACCACCTATTATTTCTCTAATTACACTCATTGGCTCCCTATTAGTCCCCTAATATTGGTTCCGTAACATTACTCTAAAATATAAAACAATACACAATAAGCAATAAATAGATATCTATCGAGATAAAAATAATAAAATTGCTTTTATAAAATGTTATTAATCTATAATTAGAATAATCATTTTTTTTATAAAATTATAAAATAATAAAATTGCTCTTATAAAATATTTATTAAAAGGTATATAATAAGACAAATAAGACACATATTTCCTTATTGAATATAAAAACTAGTTTCCATTTATTTTTTAAAAATTATTTTCTTTCTTACAAAATAAACAAAGAAATAAACAAAGAAAACTAAGAAGAAATTTAAGACAAATTAAAAAAATTGAGGAAAAAAACGTTATAAAAAAATAGAAAGAGAGAGTCCTCTTAAAGCGATTTTCTAAATTTTTTTAATATTAGATTAAAATTTGAAAATAAAAGATATTTATTTATTAGCATAATATTTAGTAGGCATAAGACATTGATTATTTTATATAATATAATATAGCATTAACAAAATTTAATATTTTGTTGAGAAATAATACAAAATCTTGACAAATATTTTTTAATTTACTTCATATGCATTGCATCAAACACATACATTTACAATGCAATTTTACTACTATCATTATTATTTTATTCTAAAATTTTACTTGTTTATTCATGCTATCAACATCTCTCTATTGAATATCAATGCTTTTTTATATGCTTCATTATGCATACTTATTATAAGTCTTGTTTTGCAATTTCAAATTTTGGAAATAAGTTTTTTCTCTTGATAATTATTTTTAATTTTTGTATAAACATATTCATTGTCTTTATTTTGTTTTCTCACAATTCATTGATGAAAATGTTTACCCATGTCACTTTGATAATTTATCAATATCTGTTAAATAACTTTCATGAAGAGTTGAAAAACAAAATGTTTAACTGTTAGAATCTTTTCACAGTATAAGAAAACAAACATTATAACTAAGAGTAATGTTACGGAACCAATATTAGAGGACTAATAGGGAGCCAATGAGTGTAATTAGAGAAATAATAGGTGGTAAAAGAGGAGAGAGAAAAGAAGAAAAAAGCCTATTGGCCACGGCTAACAAATTATAGGCTCCCTAAACTTTCTCTATATTTTAATATATTAAATGTTTTTTCCTTTAGTTTTATTTCCAAACACAATAATGATAGACAAAATGGAACAACAACAACAAAATTATTAAACGGTGAATAACATATTTCTAAAAATTTAAAAATAATAGAAAAGCAGTTGATAGTATATATTAAGTGAATAATATATTTTTAAAAATTATAATAATTATAAATTTAACATTAATAAAAAAAATGGGCTGAAATTAGTTTTCTATTTTTTTAATATTAAGTTAAAATTTACTTATAAAAATTATGGAATTACTTTTTAAAAATAATAGGAAAAATGTTGAATATGTTAATCCAGATCTAATAGCATAGGATAAGCAAACATTGTAGTAAATATGTTCTTAATTTTCAAATTAATTTTCCTAATTGAAAATAGAAAAGCCATAAAATATTAAAGAGATGAATAATATTTAAATAACAAATTGAACCAGTGATATTCTTAAAAATTTTAAAATTAATTCTTTAAAGTATTTGAATAAAATTCAATTTCTTTGTAAATAAATAACATATATTTAATATGATGTTTACTTTTTAAAATAAAAAGATATTATGATCATTATTAGTTTTTAAATTATTTATACTATTTATGTAGCAACTTCTTTTTCTTCTTCCTCCTCATTATTCTTTTCCATAAACTCTTACTACTTCTTTCGATGATGATGACGACAACGAGGAGGAGGGCAATGAAAGAGGAGGAAGAGAACAATGACGATGGCAACGGAGGAGCATCCATTTTCGTGACAATTCAGTTTTTTATATGAAAATCCGTTTTTATTTTCGTGAAAATTCAATTCAATTTTTATATGAAAATTCTTTTTATTTTTCATAAAAATTTGTTTCTATTTTTTATGAAAATTCGTAACACAATGATGAACAAAAGAAGATGAGGAAGAAGAAGATGAGGAGAAGGAAAATGAAGAGGTAGAGGAAGAGGAGGAGAAGGAAGATGAAGACGACGACAACGACGATAGCGGTTGCAGCGACGAAAACGATGGTAGTGACAACAATGATGACGACGACGGTGACAACAACGCAACAGGAAAAGGAAGGAGGAGGAGGAGGAGGAGGCGGTGCTGTAGCAGAAACGAGAGAAGAAGAACACGCGTGTTTTCACGTTCTTTTTTATGTGAGAATGATTATTTTTTGTTTGGTTGAGCTTAGTTGGTGAAGTTACTTGAATGCGTAGCATTACTGAATTTAAAATTAATTCTTTAAAAATAATTAAAAAAAAAACTAAACATAAAATAATGAAAATATTGAAGTGATGAATATTAATCAAATAATAAAGTAAAAGAATAAATAATATATTTCTAAATATTATATTAATTAATATTTTAAAATTAATAGAAAAAGTGACTGAACAGGCACGATGGTACCTGTGAAGCTGCTAGTATATATATAGGCGTGTTCTACCGTGCCTATATGATGAGTGGCTATGGTGGTTAAGTTCCCATATGGTGGACACATGCTTAGTAAGGTAATAGAGTTGACCACATGTGTCATAAGCGGGGATAATTTAATGCAATGTTATGTTAGTATTGGAAAGTTTTTTGGTATATCTCCGTATTCCTTTACTTTTTAGCCGTTGATCTTGATTGATTTTAATTATAAAATTAATATATGATGAAGATCAACGATTAAAAAGTAAAGGAATACGGTATACCTCACTTTTTGAGGTATACCGGAATACCTTCCGTTAGTATTTTCATCAAGAAAAAGTAGTACAAGAGAGATATTTGAGAGATATTTTTCTATGTATGGAAAGTCATGATATTATAGGGTTAAATTATTTAAATGGAATAAGTTGAATACTTGAATATAACTAGCAGTGTGTTAAAAAAAAAACTAGCAGTGTATTATTTAATAATTTACAAAAATTATTAAATTGTGATTAATAATAAGGTGACCTCTACCAAACCCTCTATTTTGAGGGGGTAAATTACCCTCTCGAATACAAATTTTTTTATTGGTTGATTATATTTATGTAATTCTAACTTAAGCCTAAATTATAACTATGGTTAGGTTTGTGTTATAATTTTTAGAAATTGTAAATTAACCACAACCCTATTCTCATCCCCAACCCATTAACCTAACGTACTCACACATATCTCACCCCACTCATCTTTAATCTTTCAACTCCTCATGAAAAAAGCGCAGATAGCCCACCACCAACACTAATCCAAAAGAGAGGAGACCCTCTGGTCGAAAAAGGAGATGGTGATAAGCTTCTCCTGCACAGATTTATTATTTTGGGTTGGCTTAGCTTTAGCCTTATAAGCATTAGAGTGGGAAAGAGCATAAACACGATATCTGTAATTCCGATGAGCAATGAAAACCCTCCATATAGAGAAGTGCTTTCTGTTGAAAACGTCTTTAACTTTGGCATCTCTTGCACCAAAATGCCCCAAAGGCAATGGTTTTTGGGAAGAAAGAAGGGCTAAATTAAGGTTTTCCATTCTCTTTTTAATCCCAAACTGTGAAATTGGAATCTAAAAATTGAAAAACAGATAAATTAATGAGAGATGAGAACAATATAAAATATTGAAATAGAAAAAAAGGTGAATTTTGGAAGATTTTGTGAGAAAGTTATGAACTTTGAAAGAGTTGAGTACGTGAGATTTCAATTCTCTACAGAGAAATCATTTAATTTAATTTGTATATTCTTAAGAACAAGTTTACAACGTGAAGAACTAACATCACGTTCAAGGCGACGGCAGGATAAGACGGTTGTAGCAGTGAGAAAGATGTGGGAGACGAGTTTAGGTTGTTCATAGTGGTGGACTGGTGGGGAAGAAGAACAGATTGGTTGGGGTGGTTTTAGATTTTTTAGAAATTGAATACCACTTTAGAAAAATAAATTAATTATAATTATACCTCAATTATTAACTATAGTTAGAATTGTAAAACTTAAATTAACCAATAAAAACTTGCCACATCATGAATGGTAAATTACCCTCTCATTTTCAGAGGGTTAGTTAGATTTTACCTAATAATAATATATGTTTAGTTTAAAGTAATAAAACTATATATTGTAGAGATAAATGTTGATAAATAAAATAATAAACAATATAATTTTATTTGTACGTGATTTTTGCACGAATATGTATATATGTAATTAATTGCGAACAAAATTTGTTAACAAGTAAAACATAATTCTAAAAGAGTAATGTTATAGGTAATTAAATTTTCTCAATTAACATTAATTTAAAAAGTATATATTTTACTTAAGTAATTTTTTAATAATGAGTTATTCTTGAATATAATGAAATTTTAAAAATGATTAATAATTAATTTAGTAGTTAGAAATATAAAAATATTATATTTGCATTTATACAATATTTATTTCTTATATCTATTAACTTTTTGTTTTTTTTGCTTTTGTGTTATTATTTGAGCAATAGACAATCTCTATATTATTATTATTATTATCAGTGAGATGATTTATATTTGGAAAATCTTTTAATAACAGAAAAATTGGGTAAAAAGCTAAAAATTGAATATTATTTCATAAGAGCAAATTTAATGTTAGCTTTTGTTTTAATTTAATTTCAATACAAATTTCAATCTTATATTAGTTTATTTATCATAACTATAAAAAATTAAAAAAAATTATTTACATACTAAAGTCAATCATTAAAATCATTCACGGTGTATAATATATATTTCAATATAAAATATATTTAGTATTTAATTATTTAAATATGTATTATACACAGATAATTAATTTTGATGATTAATTTTAATGTCTACTTAGTATAATCCATAAAAAATATATTCTAGAAGTGATATAAGTTGCTCTAAATTAACACGTGATAATTGTTTTATATTTATTTACTCTTAGAAAGATAATTATGTTCACTATTGATTTGAAAACATTAATTATTTTAAAAATGTTTGTGGGTCTTAATTTGAGATTTAAAGAGAATTATATTTTTTCATTTTAAGAGTTTAATTTTAATATATTAACAGTGTAAAGAGTTTTACACAGTCTTCTAATCAGATTTATACATATATATATGACTTTTGAAATAATGTATTTAAAAATTAATTGATTTTAATGATGTAATAATATATGATTGGATGTATGTGTAAAACTCTTTTATACTGACCATGACCATGTATAAAAATTAAATTATTATTATATAATGAGATGAATAATTTTAAATGTAATAATATGTAATTAATAACATTAAACTAAAGAGTTTAATTATTATTTTTCTATTATTTTTTAGGACCAATTTAATTTTGGCTCAAAACCTTAATGAACAAAAGAGTAGTTATTCTTTTTGAAAAAGTCCACCTATTTTAAACAGGTAAAAGAATCTTACTCGACAGGTTAGCCTCATTTTGACGGGATATTAAACAGAGATATGTGATAAAAGAAAAAGTTTTGGGATCAATATATTTGAGAGCCAATGCATGTAATGGTGATGATAGATGATTTATGGATGATAATTCATATATTATGTGAGTGGTCATTTTTATTGTGTTTAGATGATAAGTTTTTTTAATTTTGAATGACAATTTTTTTTAATTTTATATGATAATTTAATTATTGATTCCCTAATTTAATTTCGAATGATAATTTTTTTTAAATTTATATAGATTCAAAAGCAATTTTTGTGATTTAGCTAAAATTAAGATAGAGAAAATCGAGATTTTACGTAAAAAATTAAAATGTAAAAATGTAAAATCATAGTAAGATTTTAATTATAAATTGTTTGACTTAGTACAAATTTTATAAAATCTATTAACTCATTAAAAATCATAATATTGTTTAATGAAACTAAAACAAATATACCCCATAATTAAGTTTATTTATTAAAAAATTCTGAATGGGGCCAAATTGGGGCTTTTATGCAAAAACTATATTTATCATTCTTCCCCAAACTTGTTCTGAATTTCTCTAGCCGGCCCTAAGCGTTCTGGATTTTACCGTGAAATGGTGAATTACTTGCTTCAAGTGCTAGGGCTTTTCAACTGACCTTTCCATCTCTTTTTCCCCTTATTTTTCACTCTCCTTCCCGCCATTAATGGTTCGGGGAAAGAAACGGCGAGTACAACAGAAACCGCAGAAGTCGACACAAGTTGCGAGCTCTAACGCTGCGGAAAATGAAGTTCCAAGTAATAATGCCGAGCTTGAAACGACTAACGGTTCTCAAAACGAAGACGCCAAAGACGATGATGGAGCTGCAAATTCCTCTCATGTTCAGAAGTCTAGCGGAATGATGCAGGGGAGAAAGCGAAAGATGGCGAAGATTTCTAGTAACATTGATGAAGTTCCGAGTCATCAACAGGAGACACCGAAAGTCAACAAGAGAGAAGCTAAAGTTCGTTATAATCGACCTTTTAAGGAGAGCTTAATGTGCCATCAATGTCAAAGAAATGATAAAGGTGATGTTGTGACGTGCAAAAGTTGCTGCCGGAGAAGATTTTGCATGCCTTGTTTGGCTAGCTGGTATTGATTTCTTTTCTTCTCTTTACCCTTTTCTTTTTCCCTTCTTCTTGAGAGCGTAATTTGGAGTGGCAATGGCAAGAGCATTAACCTGTAAACTGTAAAGTTATTTCAAGTCTAGGCTTTATTTTGTTTTCACTTTTTCCATTTACAGAATCATGACAAAAGAAAACATTGAAAATGATGATGAAAATGTAAATCAAATAGATCCCTAGAAATTTTATGATGAAGACTTGATCAATGCTGTCAGTTCTTGATATTTTTGCTGTTTCTTCATTAGGTATCCTCAATTAAAGCCGGAGGATGTGGCAGCTGGATGTCCGGTGTGCCGTGGTAATTGCAACTGCAAAGCATGCTTGCGATCTACAGAATTGTTTGAGGTCAGTACTTGTCCCCTTCTATATTGGCTTTACCTGTGAGTGTAGTATCCTAGCTTTTTAATATTGACATTTGGTTTTTGGTAGGAAACGTGGCATCATTTTGTGGCAACCGATGAGCATGAGAGATTTGAGCACTCTAAGTATTTGCTAAGACGGCTTCTTCCTTATTTAAGACAGTTGGATGAAGAGCAAATGATTGAGAAGGATATAGAAGCTAAGAGGAAAGGTACTTTTTTTTTTTTTAATTGAGGTGGCTCTGTTGTGGTAATCGATACATAAACTGTGTTTTTCAGTACTAGTATTTCTTTACACGACTATAAATCTATAAGAATGTGTTGAATTGGTGCCATCAATAGTTCAAATACACGTTTTTGACAAAAAGTAGAAAGTGTTATGTTTTTTAAGCTTTGACAAACTTTTGACTTTTGGACATCTTGCCTCTTGCAAACCATGTTTTCCAGTTTTAAGTCCCTCATATTTAAATGGTTTGCTTATTTAGTGTTTTCTATTTCCTGTATTTGGTTCTTTACTTTTAGGATTAGGTGATAAGCGCTCTCTTTCTCTCTCTCTCTCTCTCTCTCTTTATATATATATATATGTATCTTTTGAAATTATTCTGAATTAAGTTGATAATTCTTCTTGTGTGTACCTTAGCCATTGTCAAAATTCAGTATCTATATCTACTTTGTTATTTAGTTGGCTTGTGGGATGTGCACTGCAGGGCTTTCACCCCAAAAGCTAAATATTGAAAAGTCAGAGTACACTAAGAAAGAACGCATCTACTGGTTGGGGTTTTTTCTGATTCTCTCTGCTTTTCAGTTATCCACATATTCTTTTAGTTGTTGACCTTATATTCTTTTCTTTTGTAGTGATAACTGCAGGACATCAATATTTGATTACCATAGATTCTGTAGAAAATGTTATTTTCGCCTTTGTCTCATCTGTTGCTACGAGCTTCGCCATGGAGAGCTTCAAGGTGGTGCAGATCCAGTTGAGTTTGAATTTGTCAACAGGGGCCTTGCTTATCTGCATGGTTGTGAATATAAAAGTAGAGCAGAACGGAATTTAGCACATGAGGATGCTAAGCCTGACTTGAAAAAAAAATTAGCACATTCTAATGTTCGTGGATGGTCAAGATCTGGGTGGCATGCAAAGAGTGATGGCAGCATTCCTTGCCCAAAGAATGAGTGTTGCAACAGGTTTCTTGAACTGAGAAGTGTACTTGGTCCATGTTATATCTCAAAGCTAGTACACCAAGCTGAAGAAGCCTCACATAAGCTCCAAAATTCAATTGAGAATCCTGTTAGCTGGTGTTCATGTTTGAGGTTCAGCAGAAACAATAATAATACACTGAAGGCAGCTTCTCGTGAAAATTCCATTGACAACTTTTTGTACCGTACTCAGTCTATAAGTCAAACACCTGAAGATTTGAAGCATTTTCAATATCATTGGAGCAGAGGTGAGCCTATTATTGTAAGCAACGTGCTTGAAGGGACATATGATTTAAGCTGGGAACCACATGTCATGCGGCGTGCTTTCCGACTAACAAATAGGGGAAACCGTAATCAACACTTGGAATTGAAGGCAATTGACTGCCTAGATTGGTGCCAGGTTTGTTTAATTTCTCAATCCTAACTGTTGACTTCCGAGGGCTTTATTTGGAAATTCTATGTTTCATTGATTCTCATGACTCTTATTTCTCATAATGCTTGCATTGAATATTGGTATTTTAAATTTTGTTAGCAAATTTCAGGGATAAAAAAATGTACTTTATCCCCTTTTAAAAATATAGTTCCTATATAGCTTGCTCCATTCATAATTCTCTTACTAATCTTCATCCTATTATGCATTTGCTTTTGTATTGTTCATGAAGCACTTGCCCATCAAGTTTGGTGACAAGTGATGATTACTGAGATGTTTGAATTACATTGTTACGTGTATTCTTGTATCATTCTCCCTTGGGAATTCTATAGTTGGTTGTCGTTAAACCTTTATTGTCGAGGCTGGTCTTGATGGTTAGTTGGATCATTCGAAGGCCTTGTAGCTAAAGTCTACGTAGATATTTGTTCTCAGTTGAATGACATCTCCTTTGTCTAAAATGGCCATTGGTTGTCTCTTCTTGTAATCTTGTCTAAGGTTGTCATTAAAAAGCTGGCCCTTGTATGACATAGGTTTGTTGCCTAGGGACAGGAGAGCTAGTCCTAGATTTGTCGATGATGCAAGTCTTTAGATGGTCTTAAGTATCCTCTTCAAGCATAATTTTGGACTTTGAGTGAGGTCTTACTATATGCAAGGAATGTTCCATTTAATTACATTTTTTTCTGTAAGGACTCATAAAACCAGGGAGGTGAATCCTGATTAGAATAACTTATACTATGTAGGATATAATTAAAAAAAATTTAAACTATAGGAACTCAAAAGAAAATTGAGTTAAACTTTAGAGTACTACAGATTAATTGAATCTTAAATTTATGAACAACAAAAAATGTGACGAAAATTTTCGAAATAATTATCAATCAGAAGAAAATACTTTTGTTGATAACCAATTGTTCAAAAGAATACTTCGGTAATTATTACGAATACATGATTCTTTTATGGATCCTTTTTGTTGAAATTTTTTAAAATTAATTTTCATAGATATTTAAAAAAGGGCCACTTCTAGTGTACAGATTTATTTGTAATGAGAGAGGAATGTTTCGGAGAATGCAATGGAGGGATGACACGTGATGATTGATTTGTGGTAGCGCCTAGGGCTGCGTGATGATTGATTTGGGTACAACTTCATTTGTACCGTAGCAAGTCTCTTGAAAAAGTGCTTCAATAATCCAATGGTATTATGATTTGAGAGAAGTTTGAGTGCATTGAAGGAAGTCTTTAGAAATTGTTGAAAATTTACAACTATTTTTTATGTATTTCATGAGAGAAATAGTTTCTGGACATTCTACTGTCACAGTAATATTGAGGTGCCAGTCAAGATGGAAATTTATCAACAAAAAACACACATTAGGGTGGAATGTTAGAAGCTTGTTGCCAGTATGCTGTTTCCCCCTGCATTGTCAACAAATACAAAACATGTTTAATTAATTTATACCGCTGTTACTGTTTTGCTTCCTACCTTAACATTTTACATTCACCACTTATATTTTTTCTGTTGTCCCTGTCCGTTTTGCTTTTAACCATCCAAATCTTTTGTAGTTGCCCTTGCATCTTCTGTTTCTGTTTTCCTACTATGGTTGCCATTCTGTGCTAGTGATACATTAACTAGCTGATGTTGAATAAAACATACTTCCTCTTTAAAATTTCTGGTATAAAATATTATTTTCCAGTTGTGCTAATTACTTTCCGCACTATGATTAGACGAACTAAATCATATGTGCTTTGTTTTACAAATTCTTCATGGTTTTTACTTAACATATCTGTTTTGTTGCTGGTGATTTATACTTTCTCAGGGAAAGATTAATATCCACCAATTCTTTGATGGGTACACAACTGGGCGTATGGATTCGCTTAATTGGCCTCAGATGCTAAGATTAAATGATTGGCCTCCTGGATTCTTTAAGGAACGTGCACCACGTCACTGTGCGGAATTTTTGTACTCCTTGCCCTTTAAGGAATATACACATCCTTCTGGAGGTGCTCTTAATCTTGCTTCTAAAGTACCTGTGATTGGTTCAACACCTGACATGGGGCCAAAGCCATATATTGCATATGGGTTTCCTCATGAACTTGGGCGTGGTGATTCTGTGGTTAAACTCCACTATGATATTTCTGATACAGTATGCTTTTTATTTCCTCAATTCGTATTTGGTATTTTTGTTGAAGGATATCTCTTTCGAACTTCATTAATTCTTTTCATTTTTATCTTATAATGCAGTCGCACATAGGAAGGATTTATGCTTGTATGATGTATAAATGTATACATTTGTTGTCTCCCTTAAGATTCCATTTCTCTGTGCTTTTTTGTATGAGCAGATTGTTGTTTCAAGTTCTTGCCATAAATTCGTGCTTATTTTGTTGTCTTTACTCCATAGTTCATAACCTCTCATTTCATCCTATGTTTCCTTGGGAGATTGGTACTTAGTGAAATGAATCTACATATGATTTGCAATATATAACATCAACAAAACCTTATTACACTAGGTTGAATTTGTTACATGAAGAAAATGATATCATTGTGCTTTATCATGTATCATGTCTTACTTGGATCTCTTTTTCCTACCTCATTCAGAGTCTTCTTTAGTCTCCCTCTGCTTTTAATCACTATTTAATCTCTCATCTGATTCCTCTTGACTGATGTTTTGTTGGTTTTCTCCACACATATCCAAATCACATAAGACGAGATTTCACCATCTTCTAAATAATAGGGGGGCACTCTTGACCTTATTCCTTACGCTGTACATTTGCGTATAGCGACAAATCCATTTAAGCATTCTCATTTAGATCACACTAAACTTATGTTTGTGTTCACCCTTTATTGCCTAGCACTTTGTCCACTACACCATAGTTAGTCGTCTAATGCCAATGTGATAAACATTGTTGCTATATATAGTGCTATGATTTCATAGGTATTGAGGTAGAAAATTCTCTCTCTCTCTCTCTTTGTCTCTTTTTTTTTTTGTGTTTTTATCAATATTAATTTGGGCATTTTAGGTTAATGTTTTAACTCATACTACTGAAGTGAGGTTGACATCTGACCAACTTAAAACCATTGAGGATTTGAAACGGAAGCATCGTGACCAAGACAAGAGGGAGCTACATGTATCTCATCAGGAAGAAAACAATATATTAGCTGGAGGGAATGCTTCTGATGGTGTCCTTTGGGATGTTTTTCGGAGGCAGGATATTCCTATGCTAAAGGAATATCTGAAAAAGCATTTCAGGGAGTTTAGACATCTCTATTGCCTTCCCTTAGATAAGGTAAATTGTTATAATAATTATGCATATTTTCAAAGGATATTTCAGTTTGGTTCATTAATTACGCCTCACCAATGGTGAAAAGTTTTATTGCTGCCTTCTTTTTTATTCTTATGACCATGATACTTTTTCAAAGTTACCTTATTTAATTTATCATTTATAATTTCATGTATATAATACCCGTAATTGTACATTTATAATATCTAATATTTTGCATTTATTCTAGCGGTAATTAATGAATGCAAACAAAAGCCAAAATAGACAAGTTACTGAAAAAACATTCCCTTTTTGATATTATATGATTCTATCCTGATTTCTAACAGCATTGTTATTGAGTTTGTTTAGAGTATATTGATAGACGATATGACTGGAAAAGAAAAATAGTTACATTCATTGCTAAGTGGACAACTATTTAGGTAAAATTGGAATTTCAAAACTAGACAATTAATTAAAATTTGAGGGAATGGTGATGAAGTATCATGAAGCAAAGAGAATGAGGAGAGTATAAGGAATGAGAAGAGAAAGGAGAGAGAAGAGAGAAAATTAGAATGAGTGTTATATTATTGTGTGTAATAATGCTAGGCTCATGGCTTTATATACATTGAGGATACAGAGGGCTTATGTTTATATAGTAATTTCTCTAACAGAATCAGATTCTGACATCTCTAGACTCTTCTAGAACCTCTCTTTAGCTTACTCTATAAGTGGCATTGGATTTTGAAAAGGATGAAGGTTTTGATAATGATAGTATTGAATTGTTCTTTTCAAAACCATAAGAAGTGATTTATGATCAATCACTGCTTATTTTAGAGATTGGCAAACAGCATTAATAGGACCAGCCTTATTGAAGCATGTGATGTATGTTGAGACATTGGTAACATGTACAGATTTAACTTCTTTTTCTAGGACATTACTTTCTTGCTATCAAGGTGGGTAGACATGGGCTTATAACTAAATAACTACAATGTCCATTAAGGTCCCAAATCATAACATGGGAGATAGATAAGGCTCTCCTCCTCAGTTTTCTCTCATCTCAGTCAAGAAAGAGTGTTTTCACCTATTGTTTTGAAAAGATGAGACTGAATAGTGTTTCTGGAGATAGCTCAAGCCCATCAGCCCAGAACCAAGATGAGACTAAATAGTGTTTTCTCTCATCTCAGTCACTCTAATGTCAGTCACTCTAATGTCAATGTATATTTAAAGTTTATGCTTTCTCGTATTTTTATTTGGAGAAGTATGGAATACACTGCTGTTAAGAGTATACTGTATACAAGAAAAGTGGTGGTATGATTTATTTTCTCATGTTGTAATTTTCTGTTATGCTCTAGGGGCAAATTATGTTTACAACTTCCCCATCTTCCGGCCCCCGTCCCCACTCTCCCCCTTTCTCCCACCCACAGAAAACAAAAATTGTCTATCAATATGTCGATAATAAATCCCCTGTACTTTGCAGGTTAGGACTTAAACTCCATCTCTAGTGGACGTTAACAGAGTTAACTTATCAAATAAAAAGGTCTATATTATCCTATTTTCTATCAATTACATCCCGCCTCCAACAAATCTCTAGTCTCTCTCTTGTTCTATACCCAATTACCCATCCCTTTCTGGCCCTCCCAACTTGCCATCTCATCTCATCCCTTCATCTCACTGCCAGTGATCATGTGGCAGCTTGTGTGGTGATGAAAGTTGGTGGTGCCACACTGGTTAGGCAATCCAAAGTGGTTGTATAGACTCATAGTTGATGGCATATAGTTGAGAGCCAAAACCAACCACCTCTAAGATGTTGCCGGTTACCACAGCAACTCCAGAAGCATCATGGCACGGACTTGTCCTTCTAGACACCTAGATCACTTTCTAAAAAGCTTTAAGATTAAGATTCGAGCTTTCAGTTTTTCATCAGTATACATTTTGGATTTTGTTAATTTCTCTAAATATAAAGTTGCTATCTGTTTTTGTTTGTTTGAAGGCTGTGAAAAGAACTTATTTGTTTTACTCGTTTTGTTCAAAATGTTTATTGATTATATTCTTGAAATTTTCTTTTGACCAGTAAGCTGAAATCGAGGTTATATTTTGTCTCCATCTCGGTTTCTTCTTTTTTTGTAATCTTTCAAAATAAATTAAGGATGTCAAATGTCAACGCAAAAACATGTTAGAATTTATGATAACCTGTATATTTAAATGTGTGAGAAGCAATGAGAAGTGTTTATCTATATGTAAAAGATACATTCTAATCATGATTCATGTTGACATAATCAACTTAATATCAAATTGAATCAAAAGAAAATCAATACAAGATATACATAGACTGATAGACCTATATCAATCCTAAATATAATCTAACTCAACAGGGGGGATGTGTAGTATTGAAAGATCTCAAGGGGTAATTGTAATTTGCCCTATTTTATATTTGCAATTTTTAATATGCAGTAATCAAGAGAATAAAAATAGTAGAAGTAAAGTGAAGTATTTGTTCCGAAGGGAAAAAGTAAAGTCATACATATTTACAATATAAAAAGTATTTGTTTGTTTAATATATTGATTACAATATAATTGTTACTTCTCCGTCTTAAGGAGATCCTTTTTCATCATGATAAAAGGAAGAGATTAAGAAAACATAGTCTTTGTAATAGGCAAAAAAAAAAAAAAAAGAAGGTAAATTTGATTCAAGTTTGAACAGGAATTGTCATCTATGGGTTTTTTTTTTTCTAGAGACAAGGTATCTTCATTTCACAAAGGAAAATTATCCTAGATCATGTCAGAAATTGGAAACATTAATTGGAGGGCTAGTTCCATCCAGTAACCAATAGCAGGGAATTTTTTGTAGTAGATATGCTTTTTATCTTTTGTGATGGCAATTTTCAACTTTTAATTGGCTGTTGATAACCAACATAAATTGATCACTGATTATCCGTTTTCTCGCTGCACGCTTTTGTTTGAATGGCATTTGTGTTGGCAATGTAGGTTATTCACCCCATTCATGATCAAAGCATGTATCTGACTATGGAACATAAGAGGAAGCTAAAGGAGGAATATGGTTAGCAGTTTCTTTTTAAGTTTTCCTAATTTGTTTGGTGGATGGGATGTTTTGATTTTGTGTTGTACCTGTGCATTGATAATTCTTTATTACCTGATAGGAATTGAGCCCTGGACTTTCAATCAGAAGTTAGGGGATGCTGTTTTTATTCCAGCGGGTTGTCCATACCAAGTTAGAAATCTGAAGGTACAATGGACAAATGTGATGAATGTATATTCTCTTTAATGAATTTATAGTGATGCTTGATATGCCTAGAAGAATTTGATTCCATCTTAGGATTTATTCAATTTGTTGATATTAAAGTACCTTTATGTATCAATTAGGAATAGTTAGATTCTTGTTAGACATTGTAATTATGATCAACGATTACTTCTATATATATTGAACTTGTCAAGATTAGTGAACCAAACGACGTCTCAACGTCAATTGAGACCTTGATGAGGAAGTATATATGGAGCAATCACGAGCTTGGCTTAGCAAATTCAGTTGTTTTCAAGGATTTGACATGAAAAGGAGTGAATTTGACCACTTAGTTTTCTATCAACACAACCCACTCGGGCTATGCTTTTATTTGGTTGTTTATGTAGATGATATAGTCATTACTAGTATTAATCATTAAGGGATAGCGCAGTTGAAGAAACATCTATTTCATCACTTTCAGACTAAGGATTTTGGCAAACTCAAGTACTTCCTTCTTAATGTTATTGAGGTTGCTCAATCTAAGAGTGGTGTTGCTATGTCACAGAAAATATGTCCTTGATATATTGGAAATTGAAAACCTGTTGACAATCCAATGGATCCTGGTAGCAAATTGTTGCTTGATCAAGAAAGGTATTATCTTGATCCAGGGAGATATTGGAGACTTTAGAGAAGCTAAACTATGTCGCTATTGCTAGATTATATATTTCATACGTTAGTGTAGTAGGTCATTTTGTGCCGCCCCCCTGCACTGATCATTGGGATGCTGTCATGTGGATTGTGAAGTATATCAACATGGCCTCTGGCAAAGGGCTACTATACATATATGAAGGACATACCTAAGTAATTGGGTATTGTGATGCAGATTGGACAGGGTCTCCTACTTAAAGATAGTCTACCTTTGGGTATTGTGTCTTACTATCTACCTTTGGGTATTGTGTCTTACTTACATGTCCGAGAAAAGTCAGAAACAGAGTGTTGTTTCTTGATCAAGTGCTATGGTTGAGTGTTGTGCCATGGCATTAGTATTCCATGAGAGGACTAAACTATAGCAGCACTTCACATTGCCTCTAATCTAGTATTCCATGAGAGGACTAAACTCATAGAGGTTGATTATCATTTCATAAGGTAGAAGGTTATTTCTAAAGAAATTGTCACTGAGTTTGTTAATACTAGTGGTAAGTTGGTTAATATTCTTACAAAATCTTAGAGGTCCTCGTAGTAATTACATTTGTAACAAGCTTGGTGCAAATGATGTATATTCTCCAGCTTGAGGGGTAATGTTGATATTATTGTAAAGTTCTTTTGTGTATGAATTATAATCAACTGGGAATAATTACTCAGTTTCTTCTTTATTAGACATTGTAATTATGACGAATGATTACATCAGTGTATGTAAAAAAAAAAACCGCAAGCTGAGAAGATTTTCTTCTCAAGGATTCACATATTAATCACCTCTTGAACACAAATATTATAATTAAGAATAGTGTGCTCTTCCTTTGCAAAGCAAGCCTTAAATATGATAGTTTAAAAAAACATGATAACAGCTGGATGTTTATGATTTCATACAAACTACTTAAATCTGTTGCTATTAGCCCACATTTTCTGTATGAGTACTTATAATCATTAGAATGCTTATGCATCCTTCTTTTACAGTCATGCATCAATGTTGCACTTAGTTTTGTGTCTCCTGAAAATGTGGGTGAGTGTTTCCGTTTGACAAAGGAAATCCGCACACTTCCGATAAATCACCTGTCAAATGAGGACAAGTTGGAGGTATACTGAAGAAATTTATTTAATCATGCTGTTTATTTGTTTATCTAGTTTAACATACCTCCTATTTCCTGGTGCCTTATTTCTTCAACTTGTTATATTTTGAACTTTCATTGACTGTTCAGGAAGTTAATTCAACTTGCTCCTTGAATGTTGCTTACATCAAATTAGTCTTGAAAGATGATAGGAAGTTAGAAACCCACCTAGGCCTACTAAGCCCAGGTATATTTATGTTAAGAAGAAAGGATGTAATGGGCATGTTTGAAAGTAAACAAAACCAAGGAGGAAATTTAAAAGTTTGTTATGTTGACTAGAGGACAGATCAAAGATCTGATGTTACTAGCATATGTATATGTTAGGAAGAAGGGATGGAATGGGCATGTTTGAAAGTAAACAAACCAAGGAGGAAACTTAGAAGTTTGTTATGTTGACTAGAAGAGAGGTCAAAGATCTGATGTTACTAGTGTACGTATATGCGTGAATTGATGAGAGGGGATTCAGTTAGGCAGCTTATGAGTGAAGATTAGGAGGGTGAACTGCGAAGTTTTCCTTGTATTAATGCAGATACAGAATTCCACCTAGGGATCTCAGGTCCATTCCAATATACAGGACTTTTCATCATTTTAATTCTTTTACTGATACTAGCTCTTATAGGAGACTATTTGAAATATTTATTATTGGAGGGCCAAAATGGATTTCCAATCTTGACATGTCACAGTGTAGTTGGCTGCATTCAAACTATGACTTTTCTTTTCTCAGGCTTCCGTATTTTGACCAACGTGATTAATTTTAAAATTAATTCATTGACACATTATTAAGCAGAGAAGATTGAACTTGCCGATAGTTTCTTACTGGGATTTTATGTAAATACTTCTTCTCATTGGTACTGCCTTTGAAACAGGTGAAGAAAATGACTATATTTGCTATGCGTGATGTGGTTGAAAACTTGTCAAGAGCAAGGTTAGTGGCTGCGAACTTCTCCCACTTGCATTTGCTGAGTTCATTGTCTACTCTTCTTTAAAAGGCATTGCTGGATTATGATCTCTTATGTACTGTGCACATCTGTTACATACGGTTGTGTTTGTTTTGTGTATACCATGAGATATAGACAGTTAGAACAAAATATTAGTTCATGTGTATTGTATTTGGCACAACCAACGAAAAAGACACAATCACTTTCAAAAGTCAATATTACTAGTAAGTATTTATAAGCATGAGTGTGTTTGTATACGTGATTAACAAACGAGCCAAGTCAAAGTGATTTTTCACTTTATTTTTCAGAAATAGTGTTTAATTTGTTGGAAATATCATCTCGCCTCCTGTCTTGGTTTCCCCTATAGAATAAGTGAACCTTACCCTATCATTATGTGTCATTTCTTGACCATGAGATGTAGATATTCACTTCAATTTTCCCTTATGTCATTTTGTGCCCTTTCATTTCATTACTATTTGGCTACATTTCTAGTTTGCTTTCTCTAGACGCCCTTCTGCATCCTTTTCTGTATCTCTTTTATCATTCGCCATACGAAACCAAGAGTTTTCTTTTTTTTTTTTTAATACCCATGTTCTTTAGCTATTTCGGTATCAGCATATCAGACTTTGCACATTTATTCTATACTCACGTTACTCTCAAATGAAGAGCTATACAGTAGATCTGAATTTATTATTCATGTTTTATGTGTGCATAATTTGGATACACGTTTATAGAGTTTGGTTTTATTTAATGAAGTTGTAAATCTTATTTTGATTTATGCTCTAGAATTTGGTAGATATTTTTTAAACTTTTTCTTGTATGATTATGGTTCCTTGGGAGAATGAAGATGATTAGGAAAACAAAATTATTTTAGATGCATGATTGTCTACTTCAAGCTTGATATTATCATTAAATTTATCCAATATTTTGAAATTGGCTACTCATACTTGGAAAATATAGCATGACTGAAAAACTGCAACCTAAAACGACTATCCAAGAAAAGCAGCCAACTGTAGAGAATGATAAATGGGACGAGTATACAACAGGAATTTTCTTGGGGGTATGTGTTGAGGAAATAGATTCAGGGAATAGGGCTGACGCTCACTTCAATGAAGAGGGATGGATCAATGTGGTTGCCAAGTTTAATGGAAAAACAGGTCATAACTATGACTACAGGCAATTGAAAGATAAATGGGACAAATTGAAAGCTGACTTTAGTTTATGGACAAAGCTTCTTGAAATTGGTGTGGGATGGGATCCTGTTAAAAGAACAGTAAAAGCATCTCAAAAGTTTTGGCAAGCTAGAAGAAAGGTGTGCCTTATTGTTATTATTGTTTTGTTCCACTTATAATTTTATTGCTTCAATATGTGTTTATTATCATTTTAGTTGTTTGTTCTCCCTTTTTGGTTTTAGGAGGACCCAGAATTTCTAAAATTTAGGTTTCGATGTCCTTCGCACTTGGATAAGTTGGAAGCATGTTTTAAAGATATGAAGGATAAAGTTGATGTAGCTAGAAAAACAAATGCAGATCCATCATCAGCTGAGGTGAGACTATATGGGAAAGAAAATGAGGATAATCGTGTATCAAGGGCTTTTGGTGCGGGTTTTAGGGACAGTGATAGTGTGGCTCATCAAGAACCTCATACTTCATATAGTGTGGAGCACACTACTTCAAATGATAATCCGAAGAAAAGGCAGATACAGCTTCAACATTCCAATAGGTACTGTTTTTCTTTCCTGTGTTTACTTTATTTTATTTTTCTTTGTTTCAGTTTCTTTACCTTTTTGTCTACAATTCTTCTTCGCTATACTTATATGCCTTTCGTTAGAATTGGAATCCGAAAGTAGTATCTATTGATGACTTACAAGTTACAAGATGGAAAGGATATTCAACAGACATGTTCACTGCCAGGAAATGAAAAAAGACACTTGTCTCTATTATTTTCCTTCCAGTTATAGTAATCCCTCCCTAATTAACTGTAACATTAATGGGATCACTATATTTTTTTACCATCACATATCACTGTAATCCCTCCCTAATTAACTGTAACATTATATTTTTTTTACCATCACATATCACTGAAGAGATATTAAGCAATTTAATGTAATTATGTATTTTATTTCATTAAATAACAGATGTTGTTTTTCCTTGTATCCATTGTGTTTTTGTTTGCTTGTGTAATATGTATTCTTTGTGCATGATTTTGATAGTAGTCATTGGAGTGAGAGTTAATTCAAAAGAATCAGTAAATTCATTTTCTGATTTCATTTAATGCTATAAATTTTTCTGACCATTTGGCATTTTCTGGTGAGCGGTGATTTCTCCAATTAATCTTTAATTATGAGTTTAAAATCCTTCCTATGTGGCTCAACCATTCTCAAACATGTGACCAGGTTTTTTCTTGCTTCTATTTTTGGGTGCTGGGGAGGGCCAAAACCTTGTGATGTTTGTTACTTTTGCCGTCTTGTCCTTTTACTCTGCTATTTATTTTAGTTTTCCATTTTCCTTGAGAAAACAGTTCTTTCAGCAGCTTAAATTTTATCCTGGCATATGTAGCACTGTGGCTTTGGCTTTGTTAATTTATTTTTGGGGTTTTGTTTGTATATTCAATGGTTTGTGTTTGATCTGATAGGTTTTTCTCTTGCTGTTGTTGTAGAACATAGGTGAAATCTGGTCTCTTTTCGAATATAGATCTCAATTGGTAGATGATAAAAAGTTAAAAATATAAAATGTTATTTTTGTTTGATGCATTTGTGTAATTAAAGTTATAATTATTATAATATAATTTGTGCAATATTTTGATATTTGCTTATTATATAAATGTAGCGAGCCTTTGGAGAAACATAGCATCCCTCTGGAAGTGACACATAGAAGAGCTACTCAAGAGAATGAGAAATGGGATGATTTCACTACAGGGGTATTCTTGGAAATATGTGTTCATGAAATAGCTGCTGGGAAATGGTCTCATGCTGACTTTAACAAAGAGGGATGGAACAATGTGATTGCCAAGTTTAACGAAAAAACTGGTCAAAATTATGATCATAGGCAATTGAAAAAGGAATTGGACAATCTAAAAAATGAATTTATTTTATGGGCAAAGCTTGTTGAAAATCAAACAGGTTTAGGATGGGATCCTATTAAAAGAACTGTTAAAGCACCTCCTGAATTCTGGGAATCCAAAGAAAAGGTGCATTTTTATGCTATTGCTCTTTAATTTAGTCATATTAATTGCTACTTTTTATTATCAATTACTTGTTCTTTCTCTCTTTTGGATTTCAGGAGAACGCTGAATTTCTAAAGTTTAAGCATCAAGGTCCTGCACACTTAGATAAGTTGGAAGCTTGCTTTAAAGATGCTAAAGATTCAAGTTATGTACCTATATATGCAGATCCATCATCAATCCGGGTTGGTTTTCTTGGTGAAGAGAATGAGGATAATATTAAATTAAGGGCTTCAAATGAGGATGATGCAGACAGTGGTGATGTTGCCATTGAAGAAACTCATCATATGCAAAATGTGCAGCATGGGAAAGAGAATGAGAACAATCCTGAATTAAGGGCTTCTGATGAGTGTTTTGGTGATGGTGATGATGTTGCTATTGAAGAAACTCATCATATGGATAATGTAGAGCCTACGGGAGAGAACGAGAATAATCCTGAACTAAGGGCTTCCGATGAGGGTTTTGGTGATGGTGATGGTGTTGCTGTTGACGATTATGATGTTGCTCTTGAAGAAGATGATGCTGCTATTGAAGAAACTTATCATATGGATAATGTAGAGCCTACAGAAGAGAACAAGAATAATCCTCCTGAACTAAGGGCTTCCAACGAGGGTTTTGGTGATGGTGACGGTGACGGTGTTGTTGTTGAAGATGATAATGTTGCTATTGAAGAAGATGAAGTTGCTATTGAAGAAACTCATCATTTGGATAATGTAGAGCCTACGGAAGAGAACAAGAATAATCCTGAACTAAGAGCTTCCGATGAGGTTTTTGTTGATGGTGTTGCTGTTGAAGATGAAGTTGTTATTGAAGAAACTCATAATATGGATAATGTAGAGCCTACGGGAGAGAATGAGAATAATCTTGAACTAAGGGCTTCTGATGAGGGTTTTGGTGATGGTGTTGCTGTTGACGATTATGATGTTGCTCTTGAAGAAGATGATGTTGCTATTGAAGAAACTCATCATATGGATAATGTAGAGCCCACGGAAGAAAACAAGAATAATCCTGAACTAAGAGCTTCTGGTGAGGTTTTTGTTGATGGTGTTGCTGTTGAAGATGAAGTTGCTATTGAAGAAACTCATCATATGGATAATGTAGAGCCTACGGAAAAGAAAAAGAATAATCCTGAACTAAGGGTTTCCGGAGAGGGTGTAAGTAGCGCTGATGTTGTCATCGACATAACTAATCATACGCATAATGTGGCACCTTGGGAAGAGAATGGGAATAATCCTGAGTTAAGGGCTTCCGACGAGGGTGTCAGTGGCATTGATGTTGATATTGACAAAACTCATAATGTGGATATCGATAAAGAGGATGGGGATAATCCTGAATTAAGGGCTTCCCATGAAGGGGATGGTGATGGCGACGGTGTTGGCATTGCTATTGAGGAAACTTATCATTTGAATAATGTGGAGCCTCTTGGAGAGAATGAGGATAATCTTGAATTAAGGGCTTCTGATGAGGGTGTTGAGGTTGGTGATGGTGTTGTGACTAAAGAAACTCTATATTTACATAATGCGGAGTCTGGTCCTTCAAATAGTGTTCCAAAGAAAAGGAAGAGACTGAGAAAAGCTAAGAATGATTCTCGTAAAGCAGCTAAGCCTCGGCATTCCCTTAATCATGCAGTTGATGGACTGACTACTGATTCTGTAAGTTATTTGGATTTGGATATCTGTCTGACGTTACTTGATAGTGTGCCGGGCCTCGAGAAAGGAAGTACCTTGTACTTCATTGCCTGCAGAGTTCTTACAAAGGTTGTAAACAGGCAAACTTTTGTGCATTTGATGCGAGATGATCCTAAGTTGGCATTTGGTTGGCTTAACACTTTTAGTCTGGAGGACCTAAAATATCTGACTGGCTGAACACAATGCCTTTTCTAGTTTGGATTAAGGTATAGGTTGTATATTTTGTTTGCCATTGAAGCTTCGATGGTTAACTTGGTAACTGTTTATTTTGTGATCGAGAGATGGTTTAGTTATTGTAAAAAATTGTGATTATGTAACTAGTTTATATCTAAACTATAAGTATAATGTTACTAGTTGTGCATGACAACTTACAAGTATAAATTCTGATTCCGAAATAGATGACAATGTGGAAGTTTGGAAAAGGTATTTGTTGAATCAACCTCAACTTGCAAGAATAGCTGCAAAGCACTGCCAGCACAGGACTCTAGACGTTTGAAGGAGAAAATTACTGTTTTTTTTTTTTTTGGTAAAAAAAAATCATTTTGATAGGGTGTGTTAATAGAATTAAAGCAGGCTTGGAAGCCTTATTGTTTAGCAATGTTGTAAAATAATAACGAGCAAAGAGAAGTATATGAGCGACGAATCTAGAAATTTTGATACGAGGGTCAAATTTTAGATGAACTTTTTATGTTTAATTTTGCGTGTTATATTTTTTCATTACACAAGTAATTTAGTCATCATATATAGCTATTGAGTTTTTTTTTTAAGTTCATCAATTTATAAAGAAAAAACCAATAATCTTATAAAGTATTTTCGGTAGTTTCGTTCTTCAAATTGTAGTTATATAAAAGAGACAACAATATCAATCGTGTTGTATAAAATGGCAAAGAATAATGTTATTCCTATAATTTTTTAGTAGAATCGGATTTACACCCATATAAAAATATGGTTATTATTAATTAAATATATATATTTTACGGTAATACTAGGTGTACACATATTTTACCTAATCAAGTCAAACCAAGTTATTAATTTCTATACTTAATAAAAAAATCATTGATATCAAGTAATACAAAAATTAGCATATAAATAATCTTATGTTTGTCATAGAAAATATCTTCTATTTGCCATAGAAATAAATGAATTGTAACGTGTACACTTAGAATTATATATTTTAATTCCCAAAAAAATACAACGCGGTTAATGAATCAAGTAGTTACCGTATTTTTATACAGGTGTCAATTTAGTGTTTAATAAAAGGGTGTACACACAGCGGGACTGAATTACACCTTTAAGAAGTGTTTATTTAAGTAATGATCATTTATCTTATTAATTAAAAATGAGCTCAGAAAATTCAAAACAAATCATAAACTATTAATTATTTTATTAGTACCCGAAAGAATACAAGATAAAATCTCAAAATAACATTTTTTTTAAAGTTCAAAAAAAATATTAAAGAACAAATAAGTCCCTGAGCTTTTTTCTTGAGAACATATAAGCTACTAACAAATGAGAAATACGCTAAAGTCTCCAACCAATCTCTATACGCGACTTTTAGATCCATCAATTAATCTGAATGTCAAAAATATTACGAGATGGGCTGACGTGCAAGGAAAATTGAGTTTTCTATCAATTTGAAGAAACATGGCTAACATAGAAAACGACGTCGGTTGGGTTTAAAGAGACTAGTGTGTCCACCCATTTTTCTCACTAGCCCACATAAGCACCATAATGGCCACATCAGCTCATCCTGTAATGTTTTTGGCATTCAGATTAACGAAAAAAACTAAAAGTCTCGTGTTAAGGATGGTTGGGGACTTTAGCGTATTTCTAATTCGTTATAGGCTTATATGTCCGAGCGAATTCTCTTGACACAGAATTCGTTTGGTGGCTGAATTTTAATGTGTAAATATCATTTTTTAATATTAAATTGATTAAAAGAAAAATAGTCTCAACGGAGAAAAGCAAGTGCCCGTGTGCACACTTTCTCTCTCCAAACCGTTGGAGTAACATTGGTTCAGAGTTGTCGCCACTCAACTTCTAAGGTAGCAGCAACCCTCTCTTCTCCTCTCTTCCCTTTTCCCTTATCCCTCCTCCCCTCTCCTTCTTCTTTTTTCCTTACCTCTTCTTTCATTTCCCTCCATTTCCATTATGGCCTCCCATTCTTCTATCTTGGGCACAATTTCCTTCGTCTTTTTGTTTTTCTGCTCAATCATGATTTCAATCTCAAATAATTCATGTGTGATAGGTATCTCTCCTTTGTGATGTATTAGTTCCCTTTATAGGTAATTTGGATATGTTATTATCGTTGAAAGGAAAAAGGAAATGAGAGTGAAGAGGAGATTAGACGCCGCTGAAGAGAAGAAGATAAATAGGAAAAAAAAAGATCAGTTCCAAAGTACATATCTTAACTTGGTAAACTTGTTCCATTTCTTATGAAAATGTTGTATTTTATTCCTGATAGCTGAACATTAGGATATAAGCAAATATCCCAAGAGAATCCATCCCTTAAATAAAAAAGAGCACCCTAAATACTTTATAAAAGAAAGAAATTAACTTTATACTCATGAAAGATGAACTTTTGTTGACAAAATTAACCAAATCCTAAAATATCATTCAAAATTTCAAAACTACCCTCTAATTTTACTTAACCCCAAACCATCTGAGTCCTTCCTCCGTCCTTACTACTGCCGTCGTCGCTGCTACTTCCTCTTCCACTACCAGTAACACACACATATGCTTATATCCAAAATTCCTAGAATCCCTTTCTCTTTCTATTTGTAAATCCACCACCACTATTATTAACTACGATATACTTCCTTTTTGCACAGTGACTCAAAAAAAAAGGAAAAAACACATTTCATTTCATCTGGAGGATGGAACTGAAAGGGGAGAACAATGAGTGGGCTGATATTGTATTGCAAAGTTGTTTGGTTCGAAAAAGGAACCACAAGTGATGTTGCTGCTTGTTTAGCCTTCCATAATAAAAGAAAATGCTCCAAAAGCGAGGCAGCTCTGCAAGCAGAGCTTGTGGCGCACATGGAGAAAAGTATAGTATAAGTCAGACAGAGAGCATATAATAGTGGTGGTGGGTTTAGAGATAAAAAGAAAAATGTGGTATCGAAGAAATTTGGATCTAAGTGATCATGTATATTATTGGTAGTGGTGGAGGGGGAGGTAATGGCAGCTGCGACAGTGGTGGCGACTACAGGTATTGAGGATTGAGGAAGAATTTGAATGATAATAGGTAATTAGTAATACGAGGTTAAGTAAACTTAGATGGTAGTTTTAAAATGTTGAATCTTTTAGAGTTTGGTTAATAATATAAATTATTTTATATTAATAGATTTATCAATAATCATAACTTTTATGGATAGATTTAATAATTATTTTTTTCTTAGAGCAATTACTCCATAGTCCATATTTATATTATTTGGTGACAACTCGGTAATTCATATAATCTAGTATAAAAAAAAGATAATGCTATATATGTATTACTGTACACCTCTATATATTCCATTTATAACACGAAAAATGTAAACATCAGCATAGAAAAATTCATAAAACATATGAATACAACATACAATTGCAGATAAATAGTGTACCTCA